>SZWC01001448.1:229308-246768 GCA_023375785.1 Penium margaritaceum
ACCTATAAGCTGATAGCTTTATGGTAACAGCGTGTTAGCATCTACATCTTGGTGGTCCGACCGACCACATAACGAGTCATAATCAACATTGAAACAAAATAACGACCAGTGTGTCGTAACCAAATGTTGATCCGAAAGGACTCTTCAAGATGGACATTAAGAAACGATATCTGTCATTAGATTCTCATCGATGTTTTAAGAAACGCCTCAAAGTTGATGGCATCGTGACACGGTACACTAGTCGTGTACGTCACGCTCTTCAAACATCATGCGGATGAATTCTGATCATGCCAAAGATATGGTATAGCATCGCTTATGCAATATTGATGTGCAAAATAAATCCAACATCCGATTTGTTGGAAAACAACCCATCTCCGAGAGAGATCATTATGACTACGGTATAGTCAAACCATGCCTCACTGACCCGAAAGGTCACGTTGAACTGACTCAAGCCTCTTGGTTTTGGGGATGGTTTAGTTGATGTACATTGCCGAATGCAAGTACAATATGTTTTTGGATGTCGCTGCGGTGATATCCAGGATTGTGGTGGTTTGTCAGATGTCTTCGATGAGGGCGATACCCACTTCAAGTGCCTTGGACACATCATATGGAAAACACACTATTGAGTGGAAGTACCGATTTTATACAATAGAAGACATTGAAGCAACACGGATTGTTGCAACTTGGCAAACACGATCCACTGGCGGGTTCCCGAATGGAACTCTTGGACGTGATGACATAAACACAGCAGAATTTTGGAACCGGTTGTTCCAAGATCACTGGATGTGATTCGGAAGCATTCGATCACTATCACATGGAATTGGAAGTTGAAAAATGTTTTTTCAACTTGTACCATAATGATGGTGATCATGGTACACCCATTTGGTGCATACCATACGACAAACGCTTTGTTTGTGGATAAAATCCATGGTCGTTGAGATCGGTTATCTCAACTAACCTAGTTAAAAGCAGTTTGCTTTTGACAGGGACGTGAGCGGCAGCCTACGGTACCCGTTTCAGAAAAGAATGAGGGGATGATGGTTTAAACCAGAAATCATCTAGGTCGGAGAATTGTCGTGTTTAATGACGGATGTTGACGAAAATTGCGTGTGCCAGACGACCAATGCCGCTTCCTTCAAAGATGAATGCAATCTTTGAAAGGAAAAACAAATGTGCTCAGCAACCATGTCTTAGGACCTTGGTGCCTCCCAACCCAAAGACAAAGTTGGCATGTAAGTTGCATGGGCTTAGTGGAGCTTGGTTGAGTTCAGCCAGCCAATCCATGGATGCTGAAAGAGGTCAGGTAGACCTACGCATGGTCATGAATACGTGGTTGCAAACCGAGAGGACTGAAGTCCAAATCTTGGATTGTACGTATTGAGAATATTCCGGGGAGGTACCACCTCGACAACAACCCCTTGGAAGAGATCATATTCGAATGACATGGGAAGTGTTGTGTGGACCTAGAAAGTTTTCACGGGGACGTCCGGTTAATTGGTCGCAGGGACGCTCCTTGCAAAGGGGGAGGAGGCGTCACCTCAACAGCTTGCTGAACACGTACCACACGGAATGTGGGAAAATTCATCATATGTACTCTCTTCCAAACTGGCAAGACATCGTTGACAACGTACATCCCAAAAGGCATCGACCATGCCATCGATACACACGTGTGATGAGTCTTCGGTGAAGGCTCAACAACACTTGTACATAACGTACAAGGATTGTGCGTGCCCCATCTTGGTAAGAGCCAAGGGATCACGCGATCAACACTGGGTGTTGTATGCAAATGCCAATAATCACAAAAACCACAAGTGTGCGGTTGATTGTGCGTGAATGTGACGCAACCGTGTTGCGGATGACAAGAGTTCACACGTGTGATCTTGTTTGCACTACTTGTTGCATGGTTTGCATCATGAAGTACGCGATGATCAAACCTCCGTGAGCAAAGACGAACCAGGATGGGTCGAAGCAAAAGGGGAGAAATGTAGCGTATGGACTACTTTTAGGGTTAAAAATGGATGTTAAATAATCATCGGGTGTTTCGGGTACTCAAGGCTCAAGTTTCGAGGAGCCAACGCCCGGAAAAATATAATAGACTAGAGTCTGGTTTGACTCTAGCCTAGAAAACATCCGTGGCCGGATTCTAAGTGAAAGGAGTGCCATGATGAAAAATCCATCGTGTCACTCCTCCTCCACTCTTAGCTTTTACGTTGGGATTGTTGTTGGCACTTGTCGTCCATGAGTAGACGTTTTGAGATGAATGTGGCGCATCCTCTAGAATGTTAGAGCACCTCTACATGCTCCACCATGATGTATCAAGGTGGACGTGAGTACATTGTGTCATGTGAGACGTTGTAATATCCTTATTCTACATATGACATCATCGCTATTGCAATCACGTTTTTTCCCAAACTAAAATGCATGTGAATCATCCATGACAACATTCCTTATGAGGACGTAGATGGGTTTCATCCTCCATGAGTGAATGTTCTGGCACAAAGGTGACTCATTTCTTAGGATGTCAGAGGACCACAGCACGTCCCACCACAATGTACTTATAAAAACGTTAAGACGTGTCGCGTTAGAGGATGCGATGTTCAAAATGTCTGTTCAGTTGTGCCTCACTCACACTTTCCTTGCAAATCCTTCGTTACGTCAATTCTTGATTAATGAATTCTTGTTGTGATAGTGGTTGGCATCCATTGTTTATCAGAAGACATTATAGGATAAAGGCGATGCATCTTCTGGGACGTCAGAGGACCATTACATGCTCCACCACAATGGACCAATGTTGACGTGAAGACGTGTCAAGTGACATTTTTACTATCCATGGATTGCATGTAAAATGAACTGTATTATGCTCATGTTTTCATTGCAAATTCTAGGTTATCTGAATTCTCAAGTATAGCATTCCTTCTAGAGACGTAGGTGGATTTCTTCGTCCATGAAAGCATTCTTACATGCAGGTGACTCATCTCCTATAACATTAGAGGGACACACCACGCCTCACCATGATGCTCTAACATAGACGTTAAGACGTGTCACATGAGAGGATGCAATATTCAAAACGTGTGTTTGGTTGTATGTTAAATGACACGTCTTGACATCTACATTGGTGCATCATGGCGAGGCGTAGTGTGGTCCTCTAAATTCATACGACATGAGTCACCTTCATGTAAGAACATTCTCATGGACAATGAAATTCACCTACATCTCCAGAAGGACTGCTATACTTCAGACTTCAGATAACCTAAGATTTGTGACAAAAACATGAGTGCAATGCAGCTGTCCTTGCATGCAATTTACAAATATTGCAACCTGTAACGTGACACAACATATTCACCTCAACATTGATTCACCGTGGTGGGGAGTGCAGTGGCCCTCTAACATCTAAGAAGGGGTGTTGCCTTAGTCCAAGAACATCTACTCATGGACAATTGGTTCAAACAACAATCCCAAAAAAAATACAGTAATAAATAATGATTTTAACAAAGGCTTGGTGAGGAAAGCGTAAGTGAAATATAGTTAAACACACGTTTACAGTATTGCATCCTATTACGTGACACATATTAACGTCTATATTTGAGCATTGTTGTGGGCAGTGGTGTGGTCCTCTAATGTCCTAAGAGATGAGTCGCCTTCATGCCAGAATGTTCTCATGGACAACGACACCCACATAAGTCTCATAAGGACTGCTGTAATTGAGACTTCACATAACCTAGGATTTACGGCAAAAACGTGAGTGCAATGTAGCTGAACTCACACGCAATTTCTGGATCTTTTAACCTCTCATGTGACACATCTTCACGTCAACATTGGTCCATTTTGGTGGGGCATTTAAAGTTCTAACAATTGTTTTATTTTCATCCTAGAACGTCTTCTCCATGAAAAATGGTACAAACAATGATCCCAATATGAATGCATTTACAAAAAATTGGCATATCAAAGGATTTGAAAAGAAAGTGCATGTAACATACAACTAACTGTGCGTTTCAAACATCACATCCTCTCACATGACACGACTTATCGTTTACATTGGTACGTTGTGGTTGGGCGTCGTGTGGTCCTTAAACGTCCTAGAGGATGAGTTTCCTGCATTCCAGAATGTTCACTCATGGACGGTGAAACACACATACATCCTCATAAAGAAAGTTGTTTATGATAGTTCACAAGAATAAAGTTTGAAACAAAAACATGAGTGCAATGCAGCTGACATCACATGAAATTTACGGAAGTTATAACATCTCATGTGCCACTACATCTTCACGTCCAGTTTGGTGCATCATGGTGGGGCGTGCTGTTGTCCTGCAATATCCTAGGAGATGCGTAGCCTTCATGCCAGGACGTCTTCTTACGGACGATGGGACCAGACGACTATCCTAACAGAGAAGCTTCAATCAAGAATCAACATAACAAATGGTTTGTGAGGAAAGCATGAGTAAAATATAGCTGAATGCATGCAATATGCACATTCGAATCCTATAATGACCTCATTTGTGGCTCTGGTGGACAAAAGAGTCGTCTCACATTCTTAATGTCAGAGGAAGTTTCTGTGTGTATCTGTCAACCTTTTTTGTAGCACATAGTCGTATGACGGCCTTACATTTTCCAGATGTCCTCGATCAAAGCATGACGCATGCACGTGTAGCGTGTATGTGTTGATACTTGAGTCCAGGAACGTGGAGCAGATATCGACCGTATTCTGTAATGTCATCTAGTGGTTTGTTGATGGAAACCGCCTGCTACCCATAGTGTGGAGTGAGTTGTGGTGTGCAATTGTACGGCGCTAATGATGTCTACACATAGGCTTTGGTATCCCTGATGAATTGATCGGGACGCTGACAAGGGAGCTAGAAAACAAGTGACCATGCAAGCAAGCGACCGGTTGATCAGGCAAGGCCCAATGCGATGACACCACGTGGTGGCCCAGCTTTGGGCCCTTACCTTTTGGTTTTTGAGGTGGTGGGCTTGGATCATATCCCTCGTTCTGCCGCCACTTTGTAGCAAGCCAGGGAAAGAGCTGGATGGAGACCCCCATAGTGATCCTTGTTCTACTGCCGCCACTTGGTGGCGGCGGTGGAGCCAAGGATGTGACCTAGGCCTGTCATCTAAAAAATCGCGAGGTTAGGGCCTGAGGCTGGGCTGTCACTTGGTGTCATCGGCTCGGGCCTCGCCTGATTGACTGGTTGCTCACGGGACCACATGCTCGCTCGCTTGCATGGTCACTTGCTTCCTAGCCCCCTCGTCAGTGTCCCAATTGCTTCATTGGGGACACTGACACCAACGTGTAGACATCTTCAGCACCCTGCAATTGCACACCAAAACTAATTATGGACTATGAGTCGCGGGTGGTTTGATGACAAAGGGCGAGTACAAAATGCTGTTTTGCTTTACATGTGAAGACGTTGTAGCACTTCACATGTCCATAACGTTGTACGACTATGGTACTCGAGGACATGGTATAGACCATGACATCTTGGTACGACGTTGTCATAGATCGTGTATCACTCCACAAGAAAGGACAGAGGAACATGAAACATCAAAGTACTACAAATGAAAGAACGCCATCGCGTCACCCAAATCACGAATAGTTGTCAGTTTTGTACATTTCAAGACTTACAATGGTTTCGGAACTACTACGTGCAACCAAGTAGACGTTGTCAGGGTTCACCTCTTTCTCAGCTTCATGTTCACAATACAGATAATGGTTCACCATCTACTTCACACGATTGTCAATTGCGAACTTCTTTCTTCACTGAAGTAAGAATTTTCATTGGTGTTCTTGGATTACAAGATGGTGGAGATCTTTACGCATGTAGCATCCTTGTTGTGGCTCTCTGCCATTCATTCATGTTGCCTTCAAAATCCATGCAGATGTAAGGGTTCTTAAAATTTCTCCATCAATTCCAAATGTGTTGTTGTCATCATTACTATTTCAACGAAATCATTGCGATATCGACAACATCATTGCCGCATCCATTACCACGAGCCGCCGCCTCCCCCCTCCCCCCCCCCTCCCCCAGATACACGGGGGGAGGGGGGGGGGGGAGGGGGGAGGCACAGTGGACTACAAGCTAACTTCATAAGTGGCACTTGTGAACAACATGCAAAATAGCTGCATGACCGTGTATGCTAGTTATAACAGTGTTTGCTGATTCAAGAAGTTTCGATGCAATACTACGTTTTACATGTATGCCCCATAAGGAGCTTTTGGGACAGAACAGTGCTAGTGTAAAGCGATGAAATAGTTTTTTCAATCAACTTAGAATTAACAAGGAATTACTAATAAAATTTCAGGAAAATGTTTTTAAAACCCCCTTGACATAGAATATCATGTGTTCACAAAGAACCTAGTGATGAAATGACTGCATACACGTAAGTAAACTTCTAAGAAGTGAAGAAATTGGAGGAATAGTATACATAGTTTATGGAGTGTATAAAATTGGGTCGATTAACCATAACTCCTTTTCCTTGACCGGAGAAGGGTCCATCGACAGTGGCTAGAGCTTGTCATTGCCCACCCCCGCCAGCTACAAGTTCCGAGAGTTCAACAGCACCATGTCTCCCACCAAGAACTCTTCAACTTTCCAGTCCTTGTCCGCTTGCCGCTTTATCTACTCCTACGCCTTGTAAAGCGCCTAATGTATGCTCTACCATACCTCCGTTAACTCAATTACAAACTACTGCACCGCAGATAGGTCCAATCACATTGCCATGTCTGATGGAAATAGAGGTTGCACCCCATACACCACCTCAAAGTGAGGCTGGCCCATCGAGGCATGTACTTATGAGTTGTAGGAAAACTTAGCCATCGGGAGCTTTCATTCCCATCCCTCACCATCCAGCTCCAACATCCCCTGCAACAAGTGCTCCATGGTCTGATTGGTACACTCAATTTGGCCATCTGTTTGGGGATGGTCGGCCAATGAATATTCCACATGGGTGCCCAGCTTCTTGAAGTGTTCCTCCGAAAACCGGGAGGTGAATTATGGATCGCAATCCAAGATCATACACTTTGGCACTCCCTGAAGTTTGATGTCGTGTTGCAAAAGGAATTGAGCCGTCTCTGCTGCCGTGACCTTCTCCACGCACACAATGAAGTGCGCCATCTTCCTAAACCTGTCCACCACTACTAGCACCATGGTGCTGTCCATTGCGCTATCTGGAAGGCCCCCCACAAATTCAAGTGAAATGTCTCTCCATGATTACTTCGGTATTGGTAGCGGCTGCAGCTCTCCTAGCGCCCGTGCCCTCTGCGACTTGATTCTTTGGTATCTATCACAGCTACTCAGGTACTCCTTGTAATTAGCTCCCATTGTTGCCCACTAATACTGACACGCAAGCATCTTAAAGGTCTTTTTGTGGCCAAAATGACCACTATGTTGCGAGTGTTGCGCCTCTTCCAACAGCGCATGCGACAACCACACACTCCTCAAAACCACAATCTGGTTCCCCTTCTCTCGCCACCAATACTAACTGTCCAACTTGCACCCCTTCACCGGACTCCTAGTGAAGTCTTGGTCCTCTGCATACCCGTGTGCAAACATGCTTAGGATGATTGGGGATCCCGCCAGTACCATGATCGCATGCACGCCCAAGTCTGGGTGACGCAAAAGCGGGTCTGTTAGGTTGATTCTCCCTGGTTTGTATTGGATCTTGTAGTCGAAGCCGCCTTCCAGCAGCTCCATCCACTGTGCTTGACAATGACTCAAATTTGGCTGCAACTTGAGGTACTTGAGTGTGTAGTGGTCCGTGTGCACCACACACCGCCGCGCTTCAAGTTAGCACCTCCACTTCCTAAAGGCCTAGACCACTACGAGATTGGGTGAAATATCCACCCACGGCCTTCTTGTGCATTAGGTAGTTGAATTCAGCCCCTTTCAGCTTCTTGGAGTAGTACCCAATGGGTTGGAACCCCTTCCCGTGAACCTGTATCAACTCTCCGCAGATCGCATAGTTAGTTGTCTCCGCCGCCAACACGTACTCCTTGCTCGTGTCGGGGTACACCAACACTGGTGCCTCACACATGGCAGCCTTCATTTCTCTGAAGGCCTGCTCCTCCTTTGCACCCCACTCCTATTGGAGCAAGTCTGGCAAGGGTGCTCCCATTGCTGCATGGCCCCAGATAAACCTCCGGTAGTAGTTCGTGAAACCCAGAATTACCAGGATTTCACATACGCATGCTGGCTCTGACTACTCCTTCACTACCTCTACCTTCTTCAGATCCATGCGGATCCCCCTCCCACTGAAAATGTGCCCGAGGAACTCCACCTGTAGCGGGAGGGCCGGTTTGGCCCTCCCTCCTTGCTGAATCGAGGGGTGGTTGCGCACCACCCCTTGCGTCAGCAAGGCTTGGTCGATGGCCAGCAGTTCGCTGGCCGCCAGCCCGTTGGCTGCAGGCCGGCTGTATGGCTGGCGGCCGGCCAAGTGGCCGGCTGGCCACCAGCGGGCCAGCCACCATCCGTTGATCGCGGCCTCAGCCCGATCAGTGGCTGAGAAGCCTCAAGGGTGAGGACTTGTCGCCTTGTTTCCTCGCCCCCGCTTGCCCTCCTCGCAAGCAAGCGAGCAAGGACGAGGGATAGGGGGAGCGAGGGCGAGAGCAAGGAGCAAGAGGCGCACGAGAAGAGTCGGCGCAAAATCGCTGACTGTGCCTCTCACACGACAATTTCGTGCCGACACGTCAAAAACAAAGCTCAAGTTCGTTGAGGACAAACTACATGTTTTGACACCAGAAATTTTGTCCAAACTCAAGAGTTCGGGCAATACCCTCCTCGTTTCTGACCCAAAACAAGGGGGTGAGGTAAAAAAATATGGTCCTCCCGAGACTTGAATTATTCAAGTCTCCCTTCACGGGTTGTTGATGACAATCGTCTCTTGGGTGACGCGGAGGGGAAAACCCCTTGAGTGAGCTCTTGATTCCATTCTACAAACTCTGACGATGACCTAAGTGCAGGAGCTGGAGACACTCCCATTATAATGGTATTAGAGCCAAACGACGCTTGCAACCAAGGAGGCAACGGAAATTCTGGCGACGTCGTATATAAAACGTTGCGGACAGCTTCAAGCAGTAGCAAAAACGCCAAAAGGGGGTACAACATCCATTACTAATCTATACCAAGCACCAAAAGGTATGTTAGTACGCTCTTGAAGAGCTCTACTTCAACCTCCCAACTCCTTTGAGATTCTTCTTCACTCCAAGGAGCTAGGTGGATTTTTCTTGGACAGGGTGGGGAGTACCCACCCCCAGAACTACCAATTTGCCTCCATTTTCAGGGTTCCCTCCCCCTCCGTCATCCAAGAATTGGAACAGCGTCTCCCCCCAAGGCCAAGGACTCTCACGGCCCGAGAACACTTAAAAAGTGGGAGGATGACACCTTGAAGATTTTTGGCGTCTTCCTTGAGCCGATGGCGGCTTGTGCCGACCGTGGCGGCCTAGGAAAATAGAAACAAAATCTGTAATTGCCTCAGTGATTGTGAGAGCAAGGAGACTTTGGGAGGCGATTCCCCCTCGAAGTTGTTGGGTGATCCTCACAACGGTCTTTAAGTGCATGTTGCACGGGCGACAAGATGGCAAATGCCAGACTGTCCAAGACCAACAAGGGCAAGGTGGTGATGGCCTCACCACACGCCCTTGACGGACTCCAAATTTTGGGAGCCACCACCGCGAGAACGATTGCCAAACCAAAAGCAACCGTACCGCCGAAGGCAACCGGCGCCAACCTTGATGACACCGAGAAACTACAAAAGCCGGAAAAGTGCTCGACGAGCACGTCCACGTGCATGTGGACGACCCCCACGTGACAGACGACACGCTCGAGGAGGACCACCCGGGCGTGGACCCCGACGAAGAGCACGACGCCAAAGATGGCGAAGGCGATGAGGATTGCAATCATCGCCATTGTTGTGCAGAAATCTCAAGTCGATCGTTCGAGAACTACAAGATGCTCACCGGATTGCCTAAAGCTGTCAACAGCAGCAAGGCTACCGAGAGCAACAAAGGCGCCAAAAGCAGCCATGTAGGAAGTTCCTACAAGAACGAGCATGACGTCGCCGCGAAGGTAGTTTGCGATGACCGCGAAAGGCTTGTTAAGTTGGCTGCCGAGGCAACGGGCTAACTCAAGATCACCACCAACGGTGGAGGTGTGGCACCACCCGGACGAGTGGGGACGGACAGCGCCCTCTCGAGCGTCGTTGCTGACGACAACCTCCTGCCGAAGGTGGAGCTCCTTAGAGGTGTGTACGCGAACTATACCCTCCTACAGTGGGTAAAGGTGTACAAACAATAGGAGACCCTGGAGGTTATCGCCAATGCTTTGACGACATCAGAGATGAAGTTCGCATTTGCCAACCTGCTGGCCCACGTCGGGAAGAGCATCACGGACCTCGACCGTGATTGCCAACTCTAGTGCCTAGCCTCTCATGAGGCAATCCGCCGATGCAATGACCTCGACAAGGCATTGCAAAGCGTGACCCACGTGAGGATGCAACATCGATTGTAGCACACCACAAGTACTGATGCCACTGTCGGTGGCAGCGATGACTTGCCTACCTCAACAAGTTTGGGGCCGGTCATGAACATGTCCTTCCTCCATAGTGTAGAGATCTTCCAGAAGGGCGTGAAGCTGACTGACTGGCTGCATCGCATGGAGCATGTTCTATGTGTTCACAATGCTCCACTCAATCAGTGGGACAATCTTGTCACATCGTGGCTTGAATAAAAGCTCTTCAAGTATGTGGTCAAGGAGTGAGGTGCGCAGCAGTCGCACCTTGAGTGGCAGCCCATGCTGCTGGATTCCTTCTATGTGATCGTGCATAATAAGTGCACCCAGCGAGAGGGGGCGCAATGCGCCTTGCACAAAATCAACGACTTCAGGCACCTGGGTAGCTTGCTCAAAGCCTACTTGAGCGAGTTCACCGCACTCATTGAGGAAGCCAAAAGTGCGAGGGCGATGGGGCTCAGACCTTCAAGTACCCAGAGTGCATGCTGCTGGAGTGTTTGTCAGAAAATGGCCCCCGGGTGGAGGCAGTTCCAACGTGGCCCGACGGGTCTACTATGTGTTCACGCCTATGTTTTGTGTAGATTCTGAGTCTAAGCGTGAGCTTTCTGGTCGCCTTACGCTATGTTTCTGGGAGTTGAAGGCATTTGTGAGACAGTCACTTTTGCAAAGGGAATAACACGATTTTGCATTAGTTATTGAACATGGACATTATCTTAACATTTGCAGGGCTAGTCATGAGCTCTCCAACGCACCAAACCGTGCACAATTTTGATAACCGTAGCTCCCGCTACGTCAGTCGAAGCCCAGCACCCCAAACCAGCCGCTCACTCGGCGGCGCGCACCACGTCGCCCGCCAAGGCGCCCTCACACATCAAGGACCCATCAAAACACCATTCCGGAGGCGCAGATGTCCCTACGCGTAGTGGCAGCGCCCCTCGCGCCTTTGGGGTCTGTTTCAATGAGTTAATCATCGAGTTTGGTGATGGCGATTGATGTGGGTCGAAACCTGTTCGCGGACTTCCAGTCGGAATTTTGATTGTCCACGAGTAACAAACTATACTACTGAGTTTTGGACTCCGAGCCAGGATTTTGGCTAAGTCCCTCAGTAACAAACTGCACTCCTGAAATCTGGCGGATCATCCACCGGACGCCTCGGCAGATCTTCCGGAGCAAAATCCCCAGATGGCATTTTGTTACTCGTTCCGGTCAATCATTCACCAGAAGTCGAACCTTGGCCGGCTCCCAGAACCGCCGTACACACCCCAACTTTGGAAGCCCATATCTCCCTCGTTACGAGATTGATTCCGGTGAAACAACTTCCATCGGATTTAGCGACTTGTCAACTTTTAGGGGCAATCCTCCATTTGAGAATCCAAGCAATCCTTGAGTCACCATATCCGTCGACGACGAATTTCCTCTCTCTGGTGGCTCGTCGGCACCTCCCGGTGCCGCACTTGGGCATGCAGAGGGGCACATCTACAACATTCTCCCCCTTGCACCTGCCATGCCCGCTGCTCCTGCTTGCTCTCACTCATCTTCCGCTGCGCCCTCCAGCCCATAATAGCTGGTCATCCCAAGCCCGGCCACGCTCAATGCGTGCCGGTCGAGGGGTTGCGCTTTGGTCAAGGAATCCGCAAGCATGTTGTGCGTGCTGCAATGTTGCAGCACCACGTGCCCCTTTTCAACCATGTCCTGTGCATAGTGATAACGCACGTCGATGTGCTTTGTCATCCTGTGCTGCGTCGGGTTGTTGGTCAGCGAGATTGAGCCGGTGTTGTCCTCTTGCACCCATGCAGGCTCCTACTGCTGCACGCCCAGCTCCCCCGGCAACCTGCGGAGCCACACCGCCTCCTTGACTGCCTCAGCCAGCGCGATGTACTCTGCTTCCACTGTGGAGGTGGCGACGCAGTCTTGCTTCCTGCTGTACCACAAGACCGCTACACCAGCGAGGAAGAACATGTTGCCGGATGTGGACTTCCGCTTGTCCACATCGCCAGCATAGTCTGCGTTCGTGTAGCAGACCAGACGCAAGGGGTCCCCCCGCCCCTTGCCGTCGAACCTCAAGCACGCATACCGCATTGCCTGCAGGAAGCAGAGGATGCGCTTGACCGCCTGCCAATGTAGTGGCCCTGGATCGGCCACGTACCTGCTCACCTGACCCACCGCGTAGGCCACGTCTGGTCGAGTGGCCACCATGGCGTTCATGACGCTGCCCACCGCCGATTGGTAAGGCACCCCTGCCATATCCTCCCGCTCTTCTTTTGTTTTCGGCGCCATTGCCGCACTCAGTTCATAGGTCGTGGAGACGGGACAGCCAACTGGTTTGCAGTCCTCCATGTCGTACCGCTTCAGCACCTCGGCCACATATTTGGCCTGTCCCTGCTCAAGCGTGCGCGTCCTCCCGTTCTGCGTAATGCTCACCCCGAGGTAGTACTCCAGCTCCCCCCTGTCTGACATTTAGAACCTGCTGCTCAGCTGCTCTTTCAGCTGCTGTAGGCTCGGCAAATCCGTCAAGCACACTATCAGGTCGTCCACATAGACCGCAATGATCTGATGGAGCTGTTTTTTGCGCCGCACGTACACGCTGTGATCCGCCTCACAACGCTTGAAGCCGAGTTGTGCCATGAAGCTGTCCATCTATTGGTACCAGCATCTGGGTAATTGTTTTAGCCCGTACAAGGACTTCCGCAACTTACACACCTTGCCCTCCGGTGCCTCCACCCCCTCTGGCACCTCCATGTAGATCTCTTTGTCTATGATGCCGTTGAGGAAGGCCGTCTTTATGTCCATTTGGTGGAGCTCCATGTCCTTCGCGGCCGCCACCGCAAGGATCGCCTGGATGCTTGTGAGCTTGGCGACGGGAGCAAACGTCTCATCATAGTACTCCCCCTTACGCTGTGCGTAACCCTTCACCACCAGCCGCGTCTTGTATTTGTCATCCACACCTTCAATGTGAACTTGGTCTTAAAGACCCACTTTGAGCCGATGACCTTGGCATCTTTCGGCATGTCAACCAGCTCCCACGTATCATTTTCCGTGATGGACGCCAGCTACGATTTGATAGTTGCGTCCCATTGATCCCCTTTGGGCCGCGGAAGCGCCTCTTGCACGGTAGTCGGCTCCGTTGATGCGGCCAGCATGCACTGCGTCATGCCGATCTATCGACTGGTGCTCGCGTCGAAGCGCTTCCCCGCTTTTTGCTGCCTCCCGTTGCGACGTGGTAGTTTTGGTGGCGCATCATCGCTCTGCTGCAATCCCTCCGACTCAGCACGCTCCGGTGAATCATCGACCGGACAGCTCCCCGAGGATCTCTCCCGATCCTGCGAAACACCACTCGGACGGAAGGCGCGTCCAGTGGATTTTCCACCAACGCCCGTTGCACACTCTGCCGGGAGTGCGCGTCTTGGCACCCTGGGTGCCTCATCCGCCGGATCCTTCCGGTGGATCTCCTCATCAGCTTCATCGTCATCAGAGTCCTCCGCTTTGGCCGCCACCGCTGGTGCACATTCGTGCTCTGATGCCGCATCCTCAACTTCGGGGTCCGCCTGCTCCTTCTCGTAGTCAAGGAGCTAGAAGCACTCCCCTGTCTTTGGAGAGTCCACCATGCCCACGTCGTTGCTGCTGATGTAGCTCTGCTGCTCGTCAAACTCGACGTCTTGGCTGCGGATTATCTCCTCCTTGCGCATGTCGTAGAGCCGGTACGCCTTATGCGCGCTCTCATAGTCAAGGAAGAGATACAAATTTGCACGTGGCTCCAGCTTGCTGTCACGCCTCTGCGTAGCCTGCACCACCGCGTGCGCCTTGCACCCAAACACTTTCAGGTGTGCCGCACTTGGCTTGCGCCTGCTCCAAACCTCCTGCGGCGTCTTCCAGCCGCTCCTCCCCTTCAGCACCGCTGTAGGAGTGAGGTTGATGGTGTAGCTCGCCGTACGCACAGCTTCTGCCCACAATCTTCGCGGCAATTCCGCATCCTCTAACATGGTCCGTACCATGTTCAGCAGCGTCTGGTTTGCCCGCTCCACCACGCCATTTGACTGAGGCAAATACGGAATAGTTTTTTGCCATTTTATGCCCTGTTGCTTCATCCACCTGCTACAGCCCACGTACTCTCCGTTGTTGTCACTGCGTAGCGCTCTGACCTTCCGGTCAGTCTGCCTCTCCATCGCGGCGACATACTCCTTCAGCCGGTCCAGGACCTCGCCTTTCCGCTTCATGAAGTACACGAAGAGTTTTCTGCTGTAGTCATCAATGAAGGTGACGAAGTAACGCGCGTCGCTCTATGACGCCGTCTTGAATTGTCCACACACGTCGCTGTGCACGACCTCCAGCAGGTCCGAGGCGCTATTAACGTTCTCGTTGAACGGTTTGCGCCGCGCCTTGCCCAAAATACAAGGCTCGCACTTTTTGTGCACTACTGCATCTGTCGCCTCTTCCGCACCGTCGATGACGAGGCCGCGTACCAGCTCACGCTTCGCCACCTCCTTCACAACTGCAAGTGAGGAATGCCCCAGTCGTCGGTGCCAGAGCTCCAGATCAGCTCCCCCTCCTTTGGCCAGGTTAACGGTGCGTTCTTGCGAGTCTGCTGAATCTGTCGCCGCGGGGATCACCTTGGTCTCCACGATATAGAGGCCTCCCTTGCGCCTAGCCTCCAGCACGGGCTCGCCGCCACCGTCTTTCCGCACGACTGTCCCTGTTCTCCTGAAGAGCACCTCGTACCCCTTGTCAATCAGGCGGCTAACAAGTAGAATGTCAGCCAAGACGGGTACATGCTGCACTTCCTTGATGACGCGCTGCACCCGCTTTGCGCCAACCACCACTTCCACGTCCAAGTCTCCTTGGCCAGCCGCCGGCTTGACCTTTTCGTTCGCGACCACCATGGATTTGCTGGACTTCGTGTAGTTGATGAACCCGACCTTCTCGACCTGGGTATGCTCCTCGGCTCCGGAGTCAAGGCATCGCCGGTTGGCCCTCTTCAGGTAATGGTTTTGAGTGCCGTTGAGGAGCGCCTTCTTGCCTTTAGCGTCCTTGCCACCGGCCTTTGCCTCCTCGGTGCACTCACGGGCCCAGTGGCCCTCCTTGCCGCAGTTGCGGCACGCACCCTTCTTGGCGCCCTTCTTGCCTTCGCCATGTCTGCCACCTCCCTTGGCCCCGCTTCCGCCACCACGCGTTTTGGTGACGAGGGCCGATGAGGACAGCAAGGGCTCCCCGCAGCTGCGTTGCTGCGCCTCGTTGCGGATGTACTCTGCGACCGCGCCATAGGTGAGCTTGTCCTCTGCCCATCCTCCCAAGACTGTGATGAGAGGGCTCCAACTCTCAGGAAGGGCCATGAGGAGGGCCATCGCCTGCAGTTGCATGTCAATCTTCCACCCCATGTCGTTGCATTGTGAGGCAAGCGACTCGATCTACTGCATGGCGGTGATGACATCATCTCCCTCCTCGATTCTTACTGTCAGGAGTCGCTTCATTGCGAAGATTTTGGTCTTAGGACTTTGCCAAAGTCAGGGGCGCCTAGTACTTTAGTACAAGGGGCAGGGTCGAATGGTTGGCCCTTCTGAGCCCTTCATGATTTGGGCTCGGGCGGCGGTCACTCCGACCGCCCGCTACAGCTCAGACTTCCGAGCTTCCGACCTTCAAACCCGTTCAAACATTTGAAATTCATGCAAAATGTTAACACTTCCATAATCTCTGCATCTGTCTGTTACATTCAATGAATTTAAATTTCAATGCACATTTCAATCACTGGCCACAGAACTTTGCGGCCGGAAGTTATGCCACAAAAAGATGGAATCACGGCAGCCATGGCACTTCGTAGAAGGAGGGGTCCATTATAACCACCAATGGCGGCATGCCACACATGAGCCACCGCTGTCTTGCCACAGAATACATTCTGCGGAAATATTGTGGTGACTGCTCCTTTTTGAAACTTGACTTTTCCTACTCGCAACAGCGTTGACCTCTTGCAAGATAGATCACTAAAACCGTGCCAAGAGTTGACCCCTCGCACACCAAACTTTCTTGCGTACGCCATTCCTGTCGTGCCACAGCTTGGTGAGTGTGGACCAGCACTTGTGTGTCCTTTGCCAGAAGCCGAAGGCGAACCATTTAGCAAGATTATCCATGGGGCCCTGCATGTCGGACTTCCCTGCGTGCGGGTTCTGAATTTAACTAATTAGGTATGCAGTAAGCAATATCAAGCGGGAGTGAAAGTGGCAAGCTGACACGGACACAACTGTCAAGCTCGCTGACCGGCCGTCTGAGTTGCGAGGCTTTTGCAACATTGCAAATCGTCACGATCGATTTCCCCCCAAGTTCATCCTAAGTTATTTAGGCAAGGAGGCTCGGGGTTCGGGTTTCCACCTAATTAGTTCAAACAAATTTACTAAGTTCATCGAGCTGCCCCTAACAAGGACTAACTCAATTAGAGTTTTAAACTATGTTTCGAGTTCTTTTGTTTTGTTGAAAAGGAAGCTCACCATTGGACAATACGGTCACATGTGATTTTGGTCCATTCAATGATTGAGTTTTGAAAGCTCGAACAGGCAAAGCGACCGCCAGTGCGACTTTGCGACACAAACGACTTTCTCATGTGTGGCACGTGACAACAAAAGTTCTGGGTTCAGGACCCGTCAATACAACCCGCTTGACTAATGAGTTCATCTATTAGTTGAAAAGCTTGAACCTCACCGGAAATAACCCCTTAACTCCTTGAGGTAATCCTTACCTCAAAGAGTTAAAGGACCCATTCCGCGTGCCGTTGATTAATTAGTTGACCACTCAAACTTCAAGTTTGAGCGCACACCTCATTTAGTTCATTTTGGAACCCAGCCTATGCCTGCATTGATGCAGGCTCATGGACGGAGAGGGAGAGAGAGAAAGAGAGAGAGAGAGAGAGAGAGAGAGAGAGAGAGAGAGAGAGAGAGAGAGAGAGAGAGAGAGAGAGAGAGAGAGAGAGAGAGAGAGA
>SZWC01001448.1:251608-265376 GCA_023375785.1 Penium margaritaceum
GAGTGTATCTGGGCAGTGTATCGGCGGGTGTATCTAATGGACACCACCAAAAATACACTAGCGTATCTGGGGGGGTTATCGAGAGGGGGTTTGAGAGATTGCAACCGCGAAATCTCAAACCCCTAAGTGTAACAGGCTGTAGCGTCAAGTTTGGGCGGTTGTTTTGCTAAAAGAAAGGGAACTTGCCAGGCCCTGCTACCGCGGGGCCTGGCAGGTGCCTGGGCAAGTTGGAAGAAAGACCGCAACCCCTCAATGCAACTCGGGGGTTTGATTTAGGCTCGGGCGGTTATTGAGAAGGGGTTTGAGAGTTTGCAGGCCCAAAACCCCCGGTGTAACAAGGGGGTTTGATTCTGGTATGATGGCGAGAACGCTTGAGGGCAGAGTTGAGCGTTCTCGTTGCCTCTGTTAGAAGCAAGTGACGTTGAGGTTTGACTTCGAGGGCGAAGTCACCTCGCTCTTTCGTAGCGGGAATTTTTCCCTGTGCACTTGGAGGTGAGTATATGCTTTGGACCCAATTAGCCACAGTAGGAATACTTCACCAACTTTAATCAAAGTGCTTAAATTGACATGACAACAAATGAAGACATCATTAGGTTCGGTTGGGTGAAACAAGCATAATACAAAACTTGTAGCACAACAAATTGGCACACATTTGACAATAGTATATCTAACACCCGTTTGTTGTTAATAATTCAGATTCATTATTGTTTTAAAACAATTGGAAGGATACAAAACTCGAAGGAAGTTCAATGAAACTTCCAAGGTACTGTACATTGAAACAGTTGTGTGTTTAGGATTTACATGTAACTTCTAGGAAGCATTCCTATTAATGGTAGCTCATTGCCAGGGAATCATCCTCCACATATGTTCCAAAACTGTACACTAGTTTATCAGTGTGTACTTTTGGGGTGATTGACCATAAATGAGGAAAAGCAGTCCGCGGTGAGCTACGATTTCAAGCAACCGGACCACTACATGATTCATCCCGTGTTCCACAATTCTCTCCTCAAGGCCTAAAAGGAGCCGGATGGACACTTTGTAGCGCGTGGACAGGCCCCTCCTCCACTAGTCTTGATGGAGGGTGAGGAGGAGTATGTGATGGACAAGATTATTGGGCACCATCGGCGCGAGAATGGGTTTCAGTACATGGTGCAATGGCTTGGCCATGGTCTTCAGCACAACTGCTTAATCCTTGAAGCCGACTTCCACACAAAGGATGCAGTTGACACGGACCTGTGAGTGCACCAAGAGTGCACCAGGATGGTGCGTCCTTGGAGGTGGGGTGATGTTTTAAGTGCCGCCGGTTGAGGTGGTGATTCTGTCATCAAGATGAAGTCACATGCATGTTTTGATGTTCCCATTTTATTCTGCGTGAAAAGTCGTGCAAATTTGATCCAAGAAATGGGTCATTTGGTGCAGGGACAAGAAGGATTTGGCCGTGGAAAAGATGGGAGGCACACCCCTAGAAAACAGGAGGCATATCGGTTTGACCACAAGCATGGCGGAGTGATTTTCTTGTCCACTGCAGCCAAAGCACGACTGGATGGACACATAGCTAATGGGGCAAGAGTCATTTGGGTCCATGGGCAACTTGGGATGGCGGCTGGAGCTGCATTCATAGGCAAGGGCGCTTCGGGCGGCAGTGACCCCTACTAGCAGTGCTGCCAGCGGCAGTCACACATGGAGCACTCAAATGGCCACACGTGGAGAAATGGCCCTACTAGCCGTTTCTCCACGGATTGAGGTGTTCTTTGGTATGATGGAAAGCTTGCAACGTGTGTTATTTGTGTGATTGTACCTTAGTAGAGAGCGTTGGAATGCCAAGGGGCTCTCAGATCGCTCGTAGGGGCTGGTTCATTAGGATGCCTAGGGATTGTTCTAGGCATGCCAATCTTACCCAGAGACATTAGACATTTCCTTGTACTGATTTATCAAGTCTAAGGATTAATTCCCTACCCAAATCTCCTTGTATTCCAAGAATTGCCTCACACACATCCATTCAATCCTACAAGTCTTCTGTAGCGCACCTTGTTACAAACACCACGGGAGAGTCGCACGGGAGAACCTCTTTCACTAGCACTGGTCTTGCTGCTAAGAGTGGGTCGTGCGTCATCTCAAGGATTGGCCCACACACCAAGGGGTCAAGGGTGGGACATTGATTTAAAGGGCTCAGCGTGTGACCGTTATGCTGGATGCCCCTTGGTTCACATCCAATAGCATACTTTGTAGCTCTTCATTCGATGCGATGACTACCAGGCGAGTGAATCATTGTTTCTAGCAGGGATGATTGAACTAGAACTTGATTTTGCTGTACCTGCAGACCTCCTCGCAACCCTTTGCAAAAAGCCTTGCAAGGTAGGGATCTCATTCGACAAGCAGCGTGTCGATCTTGGCCATCAAATCTGGTCGCTGAATTGGAGTATCAGCTGGTTTGGTTTCTCAAGTGGGTACTTGATGTTGTAGTTGAAGTTAAATGTGGGGAACTTCATCCACCGAGTTTGTTGATATCTCAGATTTGGCTAATTCTTGAGATATTTCACGGTGTATTGGCTGGTGTAGATGATGCATCGCTAGTCTTCCAAGCACTACCGCCATGTCTTGAATGTGTGCACAAATGCGAGAATTTACTTCTCATGCACAACGCACTCGAGTTCCTGTCCTTGCAATTCTTGCAGCATGTACACAAGTAGTTGTTCTCCATCGTCATTTTCTTGGAGGAGAACAGCTCCATTTGCTCAATCAGACACATCGGTGGCCATGATGTAGTCCACCGTTGGATCTACCAATTGTAAGGATGGCACCAAGGTCAAAGCGTTCCTCGAAGATTCAAACGCTTCTTGTTCCTTGTCTCCCCAATTCTACTCAGTGGTTTTACAAGTGAGATCGGAGAGAGGCGCTAACACTGGTGCATAGTCCTTTAAATATCAATGGCAGTAGTTGTAGAAGCCTAAAACACTAGGATGTCCCAAACATTCGCAGGCCTTGAAAAATTAATGACTGCCTCTACCTTCTTCGGCTCCATGGTGATCCATCCGCCACCGATGATGTGGCCCAGAAACTCAATCAAACGGCAACCAAAGTAACATTTAGACAGTTTTCTGAAGAATTCCTTTCGTTGCAAGATATCAAGAACATTTCAAAGATGTCCATTGTGCTCATCTAAGGAGCAGATGTACACTAGGATTTTGTCAAGATACACGATGACGAAGTCATGGAAGTACGGACAAAACATGTTTTTCATTACTACCATGAAGGTTACAGGGGTATTTGTGAGTCCAAACGACATGATCGTGAACTCCAAGTGTCCGTATCTGGTACGCAATACTGTCTTCCTGATGTCTTTATCAGATGCGTGAATATGATGATAACCGCTGCATAGGTCGATTTTTCTGAAAATCAGGGTCCCACAAACTTGGTAAAAAAGTTCATCATCTTGTTGAATGGGATAGCGGTTCTTCATGGTGATGTTGTTCAATGCTTGGTATTCCACACTCATCCGCATCTCTCTGGTTTTCTTTTTCACGAACAGTACAAGTGTCCCGTAAGATGACGTGGAAGGTGTAATCAACCCATGACCAAGCATGTTTTCTGGCTACTTTTTAGTTCGGTCGACTCTTGATTGCTCATCCGATATGTGCCCTTCACCGTTGGTCTGCTTTCCGGCTTCAGGCCTATCTGGTGATCACTGTTTTGCTGCGGGGGTAGCTCTCGGGGCAGTTCATCGTGAAAAACTGTTCAAACTCCTTGATGAGTGTTGTAAACTCCTTCGCAAAGTTCTCACGTGTCGAGGCCGATGTGGTCGCCTCGGCATCCGCAATCTCTTCGACCTCCCCTATCTCTATGTGGACTAGCCACACTTGAGCATAGCATGTATCTCTTGACTACATCCAAGGATATCGGCTGGCATTGTTTTACTACCGCAACTTCCTCTACCGTTTCCACCTCTGCTGCTTCCCGTAACCGACGTTGCGTTGTAGGTTGCTCAACCAGAGGCGGATGTCTTTTTCTGCCATACTACTGAAGTAGAACAATCCGGTGCTCCAGACCACTTGCGGATTGTACCATTACTGGAAATCTTGTCTGAGGATGATTCTGTGGATGCTCATTGGGCAATTTCTCCAGACCGTTACATTATGCAGATCTCCAATTTGCAGTCGGTGATGTTCATGAATTTGGTGGATCTGTAGTATTCCGTCGACCATTTTCCCTTAAAAAACTACTTGTTTGGTCCATGAACGTAGCTTTGGGACTATGTCATTGCTTAAAAACCTGTGAGAAGCTCCTCCATCAAGTAGTGCCAGCACCATTCTGTGACATTTACAATCCCTCCAGTGTACTCATAGTAGTATTGCCGGTTGGTCATCCTCATACCCCTAGTCAAAATTTGTAATCTCAAGAATCCTTGTCTACGGCGATGTGAGCCACTCAATTGGGTGATCTGCCTCTCAACACCCATCTGCTGGAGAAGATGGGTATTGAGTCTCTTGAGTCCCGAATTCTTCTGGTACATGTCTTGATTAATTCAGGAATTTTGACCACCTCCCATCGTGACAGATGTCGATACGACGGGCAGCAGTGCGGGCAAGGGGTTCTCTAGGTCTGAGGGGTCCATCACTTGATTGGCCGTCGTGTTCATTGATACAATGCCATTTGATACAAAAGTCGTCACAACTATCTGGTTTTCCTGGAGAGCATCGTTGTTTGAGTACTGCTGATACTTCGTGGCGGAGTCTTCACCGGTTACTGCTGCTTGGGTGCACTTGCTCCGTTCACCGCTGTCGTTGTGAGGTTTGCAAATGAAAGTTGCCAAGTCAAAGCCAAGACTTTGGGGCTAAAGTCAAAGTCGCCACGTCAACCTAAGTCAAGCAAGACAAGAGTCGACTTAGACTTTTGCCATTTACCCACCCGTGTCCAGGAAGACACCTAGACTGGGTTCTCCTTTTTGAACGGGGAAAAAAGAGGATAAATAGGCCTTGGGTCAGCACTCAGTTTTGGCCACTCGGTCCACCAAAGCCAACCTTGCGGCAGACCACATTGATGGTGCAAGGTTGTCATGCATGGATATGCCATCATGTGGACTGTCATGATGGCATATGCACAGCTAGGATGGCCAATCAGGAGCCATCGATTGAAATCTAAACTTCATGCTCCGGTGAGAGTGGGCCAAGCACGTCAAGACCTGCCACCCTAGCGATAGCCTTGAATGGAACAATGGCAATCTGCATGCATGACCCATGTATCCATCCCCACGCTGGCATATCCTTATGTGGATCAGATTCTCAAAGTATGGACAGTTAGCAGTCTGTCCACCAGGGACATCAACAACGTAGGGCGGGTCAGTGTGCTCTGTTTGTTTTCACTTCCATAGACTTGTAGACACTGCCATGGCAAGAGGGCCAGCAGCCTCTACTGTGGCTGCAGTGCAACCAAACCTAGCCACCGGTATGGCAGCCATGCAGCCCCTCCAAGGTGACCTGCTGACCAGGGCCCTGTCCAATTTTTTCAGGGCTACTCCAACTGCTGCCGACTAACCAGGGTTCTACTGTGATTCTTGCGGCAACTCCTTTTCCGGTGGGAGTGACCGCATGAGGGGCCACAACGGAGCTGTAGTGAGAAACATCGCAAAGTGCAGGGTGGCCCCTCCAGCTGCTCGTGCCCTTCTTAGAGTGCCTGCCCTGGCACTTCCGGATGGTTTCACCGGAGCAGACCCGCAGCTATTCAATGGAAAGGGTGAAGCCTGGAGAACCAGGGACCGTCCGGTCAACTGGACGCAACTGACTGCTAAACGCCAGCACAAGGTGCTGAGAGATGCAGCCGGGGTAGGTGACAGCGACGATGAGGCAGCAGATGGCGCTTGCACCACCGCAGACCGCGCAGTTTCTCCAGCCATGTCCCTCCTCCGTGGAGGCCCTGCATTCTCCCTTACATCCCTCAATAACAGCAGGCAGACCAGCATGCGTGAACACCTTGACAACAAGGCGAACAGGGACTGCCAGAAGTCTGTCGTCAAGGTCATGGTGTGTGGGGCACTCCCAATCAGCTTTTGTCGCTGGCGCACCATGCTTGAGCTGATTGACAACGCTCGGCGCACCAACCCATTGTTCCAGCTCCCCACTCATGAGACTGTTGTTGACAACCTCCTTCCCAAGCTAGACAAGAGCAATCCCTTCGTGATGGATGGAATCATAGGGTGCACTTTGGGTGTGGATGAGTGGTCGGAAATCCAGATTTGCCCCATATACACTCCAATGGAAACAAATGCTAAAGGCACTTTGCACCAGTTTTCTTGTGATGCATCTGGGTTGGTTTAAGATGTAAACCATGTCGCAGCAGTCATTCACCTGGCTATTCTTAAAGTGGGTTTCTGCAAATGTCGTGATGGTTATCACGGAAAATGCTTCCACCAACAACAAGGTCTTCAAGGCATTGCGTGTGAAGTACCGAAATGTTTCTTTCACAAGGTGTGTTGCTCACATTCCGGACCTCGTTCTGAAAGACATTGGGAAGACAGAGTGGGGGAGCAATGTCATTGTGAGGGTGGAGAAGATTGTCAGTTTCTTGAGGAATAAGGACGTGCTGCATTTATGGATGAAGGAGGAAAGCTGGGGCAGTGTGTTGCTTCCAAGTTGTCTAACCCACTTTGCCTCTATCCATCACATGCTCAAGCACCTTGTGGTGATGGTCTTCTCCACTTGGTGCAGCCAGCTTTGGAGAAGATGATGGATAGCACCAAGTGGCAGGAGGTGGGAGGAGCAGGCCGTGACACTAGAATTCACGCTCAGAAGAAGGAGGTTCACAGGCTGGTTCACCAGTGTGTTTTCTGGGTACAGGTGAAAGCTCTTGCAAAGCAAATGGGGCCCCTTGTCTTGGTCATATGCAAGGCTGACGCTGCTGGTGGCACCTCGGTCATCATCTACGAGGCTTTTCTTGATGCCACGGAGAAGCCGCAAGCCTTGGGTGTTGCACAAAACCACCGTCGTGCAGCTTGCAACCCTGCATGGATCAAGTTTGCCATGGAACGTCTGTTGGCCAGGTGGACAAGGCAGATGAACTGCCCTGTTCTTGCAACAGCTTGGTGGATCCATCCTCAGCACTTTGGCCATAAGTTTGATTCTGATAAGAAGACTGTTGAGGCGTGGAATCAAGTTGTCAATGCACTTGTGCCTAAAAGTGAGCAGGTACTGCTGGAGGAGCAACTGGAGGCGTTTTTAAGTGGCCTCCTGACGGTGGACGAGGACCCGGAGTGGCAGAGGGATGTGGAAAGGGCAAAGCAGGCAGTGGCAAAAGTGGTGACTGGCGAGGTGGCAGCATACCGCTGGCATGCACCGCACTTGACACGGATGGGTACACTCCGCAACTTGGCCATGCGTATTCTGGCTCACCCAGGCACTTCTGAAGAAAATGAGCGTGTTTTCAGCAAGCATGAGCTCATTCAGACAGCTCGCAGGAACAGGCTCAACACTTCAACACTTGAAATTCTGGTGAGGGTGAATGTGTGACTGACAAGGCTGTACGGCAAGGTGAAGGGGCCAAAGCTGGCAGATATGGTCAAGGGTTTTTGCTGGGGAGGAAGAGGCTGAAAGTGGGAACGACATGGATGGGGAGTTGGAGGCAAGAGATGAGGAAGATGTTTGGTATCTTGACATTGCAGGAGCACAGGATAGAGCAGATGAGCTGGAGGTGGCAACAGGGGCAGGAACCAATGATGTTGCACACAGTGATGGGGAGGATGCGGGAGTTTTGGGTGGTGATGATTCTGACACGGATAAAGAGGATGAGCTGGATGAGGAGATTGAAAAGCTCAGTGAAGGTGATAGTGAGGACGGTAGGGATGGTGGGAATGAATAGGAGGAAGGAGCAGCTGGAACTCCAGCCGTGGAGCAAGTTGCTAGGATTCTACAACGGGGTGTGAGGAAGTGCAAGGACTTGGAATCACCCCTTGCAGAAGATGCAAGTGGTGCAGGAGGATCTGTTTTCTGTACTTCTACAACAGGTACCCGCGCTGCTGTTTCTGTAACAGCCCGCTCACAGGATGCAGCAAGTGCACATCCTCAAGCTGTTGCAACACGCTCAGTTACATCTGCGGCAGCAGCTGCTTCAACAGCAGCATCTGCTACTGCTGTTGCCATAGGCCAAGAAGCTTCTTTAAGCCACAGCAGAAGGGAACATCATGGCTAGGACTATCCAGTACATCTGTTTTGCCAGGTTTTCTTCCTTCCACTTGTGTGAATCAGATACAATGCTTATCTTGACTTGTCACACTGCCCATGGTGTAACCTGCACTTTGTATGAAGTTTCCTTGCCATTCTCCATGTTCCACTTGTATCTTTTGTCTCTTCCCACCTCAGTAATGAATGATGTAAAAAAAATGGTGTACAACATGAACTAATGTAGTGCATTGCAGGACACATGGATAGCAGAGTGGTACATTCCACAACACTTGGATTTAGTGAAGTTGTAATTTTTTGTACAAAGGCCTCATTTCAGTCTCTCCACAGTGAAGAATTGCATATCGGAGTGATTTCTTGGGAAAATGACATGAAAAAATTCTGACTTGGCTCAACAATCGGCGGCTTTTGACTTTAGACATCCGACTTGGATACCGACTTAGACTTGGAGAAGGCAACATGGTTGTGCTATGAGTGGCTGCTTTAAGAATCTCTCTCAAGAAGACACGTGACCTCAAGGATATCGAGGCATGGGTTTACAAGATTCTAGCACCGTTGATAATTCAACCAAACAATATCGTAACGTGGATATGGTTCATGATGCTTCTATGGACCATTCTGGAAAGTGGTGGAAGGCATCAGAACATTGTGAAACAAAACACCGGAGGTTAGGGCAGTTGGCCAGAATTCCCTCAGCCACACAGCGTAAAATGCATGAGTTCGATGCGCGGTGGGCCATGAATGTAATGAAAAAGTTACCCACACACATAGTTTAGGGACTCTTGTACATCATGGAAGTAGCACAACGGGCATGATATGCCAAGCAGAACGTAGGTCTTTCACAGGGATGAGGTGCGGGACAAAAGATGATTCAAGGATTTGGGACAATTCTATTGAGCAAGTGTACTTCAATGATAAGTGAAAAATGATTCAAGCACATGTACACAATACCAAGAATGAGAATTAGGCATACATTGGGTCCTCGAAGCTTGAGCCGAGCGACACGTGCAAGGTTGCACTGTGAGTGGCTGCTGTAATTCTCTCTGACAAGAAGTGAGGGGGTTTCAAGAACATTGAGGCACATCTTTAATGAAATTCTTGTAGCATCAAGAAATCCATCAAAAGATACTGGACCATTGATCTGGTTTGTGACACTTCTGTTGACCATTCTGGAAAATGGTCAAAGTTTTCATGAACTTTTGGAACGGAACAGCGAAGGTTGGGGCAGGTGGCCAAAATGCTCTTGGCCGATTGGCGTAAAAATCTTGAATTTGTTGCATGGTGGGCCACACACATGATAACACAAATGCCCACTCGCAGAGTTTAGGAACTCAGATACATCAGAGACGTAACATTCTCCCCTTTTATTAGCAATGTTCCAATGTGTTAGAAGATGTAGGCATGTAACAACAGAAGTAGTTGGCCATCTCAGAGGTTGTCATACAACTTCCAGCTGTTGTGCAAGGCATCATAGCTATGCCACTTGACCAGATACTTTGACATTTTTTCACGGCTTCCATGTCTGAGGATATTTTCAATTTCGTACTCCAAATTCCCATCCACTTGTAAAGGAGGTGGAAGTGTGACGTCTCTACGGGAGAAGTTTGCATTGGGATCCTAGTATTGCTTGAGCTTGTTGATGTGGAATAGAGGGTGGATCGCCATGTTGTCAGGCAGGCATAGTCAAGTGAAAGCAAGGATGTGCATTTGCCTCATCTCAAACAGTCCCAACCAGCAACATTTGATAAATGCAAAGTCCTTTCCTTGAATATTGATGTTCATTGAGCTGAGGAGGATGTGATCCCAAGCGCTGAACACATCATCGCTACGACGTCGGTAGGCTGCTTTGTTCATAAATACTTGTATCTTTGCGAGAGTCTGCCGTGTTTCCTCTCTAAGGCTTGCGTATTCCCTGGAGTGGATGTCCACGGTGGAGATGTTTTTCTGACTTTGTAATCCAGCCAGTGAGGCAGGAAGTTTACCGTACAGCACTTTGAAATGGATTTCACCAAGTACATGAAAATTGGCAGAGGTTTATACGATTTTGGTGGTGAGGAACATGGCTGCCCAAGTATTGCCGTGTGGGCTAGCATAATGTACAAAGAAGTTGTTTGAGCGTGTGATTGGAACACTCCGTTTTGTTGAATATTTATGCCCCTTGTTCAGTGTTGTAGGACGGATCAGGAATGCTCTGCCCCTTGTGGAGGTATGACCCCTAGATCCGTTGTAGTGTGACTCAACTATGCTCTGTCTCTTGTGAGATATGACCTGTGAGTACACCATGTGGGTGAGTGGTTACCTTGGCCATTTTGTTGATTTGGCCAAGTGAGAGGTCATGAGGTCGATCCTGGCCCCATGCATATCTTGTTTGCTGTGGAAGCTTCCAAGAAAGAAAGTCCGTAGCTTCTTGGACGCTACATGGTTGGTCTGTCACCTTGACACTAGGATGCTTATGTGTCAAGCCCACAGTGCAAGTCTATTGGTGACGTGGCTGGTTCAGGCCACTTCCCAGGAATGTGCTTTTGAGTTCTAGGACTGGACAGACAGCTATAAAAGGACTTGTCTTGCATGCTGATCAATCAACCCTTGCTTGATGCTCTCTTGCGTATTGACGACTTGAGCTCTTCTTGAGATGTAATGCTAAGGCGTTNCACCCAACTTCTCTGTTTGCAGGGCAACATCAGCAGGAGGGGAATGCAACACATCTGCACCTTTCTACCTTGGGAGCTGACATCAGCCTACATCAGCCTACATCAGCCTACATCTGCTTGCAACAGCCAACGTGAACAGGGGAAGCAGTTTCCTCTTCTCACCAACAGCCTAAAACGGCCTCAAACACAGGTTCATCGGCATCAACAACAGGTGCAGCAGCTGTAGCAGTTGTAGTTGTAGGGATGGCAGGGACAGGGGAACTTGGGAATCATTCGCCCATCCTCAAATTTGATGGAGAGGGGTTTGCACTCTGGAAGTGGCAGTTTGAGATCATCATGGATGACAGAGATTTGCTAGGATACTTTGACGGAACTATCCCAGCACCAAAGGAAGAGGGTGCTGACCTTGTGGCATGGGTCAAGCTCAACAAGAAGGCTCTCGCCATTCTTGTGTCCTCCATTCAACCCTCAATCCTTTCACACATCAGCGGTTATACAGTGGCAGCCGCGGCATACGCCAAACGCGGCAAGGTATTTCAGTCCTCCTCACTTGCCAACCGTCTCTTCATTTTACAAAATCTCATCAGCATGAGGCTTGGTGAAGGGGAGGATGTCTCCGCCTTTTTGCAGAAGTTTGAGACGCTCTTGCAACAAGCCACGGGCATGGGGTGGGACCTGAAATCAGACATGCAGGCTATGATTTTTCTGATGACGCTGCCGGAAAGTTGGGGCCCCATGATAACGGTGATTGGAGGGTGGACTGAAGATCTAGTTTCCTACACCACCGTCTCTGAGTATGTGCGGAATGAAGCCATGCGTCGTAGCAGCAGTGAAGCAAACATGGCTGCCTTTGCCTCACGGAGCAGTGGCACCTTCCGCAATACCTCCTCCTCTGGGTTCAGGGGAAACAACAGCACTAGCAACAGTGGAAGGGGTACAAAGCGCCAAGGAAACTGCCATAACTGTGGCAAGGCTGGACACTGGGCTCGAGAGTGCCGTGCACCCAAGAAAGAGGGAGGAGACGGGGATGACTGGCGAGGGGGAAATGGTGGGAAGGATCCCACAAGCTTGATGGCTGAGTGTGCCTCCAACAAAGGGAGGGCGATACTCAGGCCAGGAGCCTATGGCCTTGACTCGGGCACAAACGAGCACACCACTTACGAGAAGAGAGACTTTATCTCTCTTGCTCCATGTAACAAGAACTTCAGGGTCGCCAACGGCAAGGTTGAGGCAGCTGAGGGGATTTGTGACAAGCTGGTCACAGTGGGTGTCAACGGTGGAGATTCCGACCTCAAGCTAGAGGGAGTGGTCTACTTGCCCTCCTTCACAGCCAACCTGCTCTCCGTCTCTAAAATAACTGACCATGGCATGACAGTGGTCTTTACAGAAGCGGTGATAGTTCCTACCAAGGACATCAACATCTCCTACTCTGCCAAGAAGGTTGTCGCACAGGTTCCTCGTGTCGATGGACTCTACGTCTTGCAGACCAAGACGACAACTCCAACGGCTGAATCTTTGGTGGAGAGTGATGATGAGGAGAGCAGCGATGCAGAATCAGATGAGGAAGGACATGTTGGAGCAGCGGAAGCAGTGGCAACAGATGATTTGGCAACAAAACCACCAGAAAATGCAGCCACTGGGGCTGCTCATTCTAGCCTGTGCACATCCTCCAAGAACCTTTGGCACAGGCGCTTTGGGCACGTGGCTTATCGCACATTGGAGCTCATGGGAAAGCAGGAGCTAGTGCGTGGGATGGAGCTAGGTGATGAGGTGGTGGGAGCAGAGATCATGTGTGAGCCATGTCTTCAAGGCAAGGCGAAAAGGAAACCGTTCAAGCGCAATGGCACGCGCGCTCTTGCACCTCTTGATCTTGTCCACTCTGACGTATGTGGTCCCTTTCGCATACCGTCAAATGGAGGCAGCAGATATTTCCTCACATGCATCGACGACAACAGCCGCAAAGTCTNGAGCTAGTGCGTGGGATGGAGCTAGGTGATGAGGTGGTGGGAGCAGAGATCATGTGTGAGCCATGTCTTCAAGGCAAGGCGAAAAGGAAACCATTCAAGCGCAATGGCACGCGCGCTCTTGCACCTCTTGATCTTGTCCACTATGACGTATGTGGTCCCTTTCGCATACCGTCAAATGGAGGCAGCAGATATTTCCTCACATGCATCAACAACAACAGCCGCAAAGTCTGGATATACTTTCTCAAAAAGAAAAGTGAGGTGAAGGAGAATCTGCAGGCCTTTGTCGCTATGGTTGAGCGACAGAGTGGAAAGAAGGTGAAGGCATTCAGGACGGACAACGGGGGAGAGTATGAAGCTTGCAGGGAGTGGCTCAAGACACAGGGCATTGAACACCAGAAAACTACGCCCTACTCACCTCAAAGCAACGGCGTAGCAGAGAGGATGAACCAGACGCTCTTAGGCATGACTAGGTGCATGCTCTTTGACGCCAAGCTTCCTCCTAGGTTCTGGGCTGAAGCAGCACGTACGGCTACCTACCTTGTGAACCTCACACCTGCACCAGCTCTGCGAAGGAGAGGCAAGAAGAAGCAAACACAGCAGCTGAAGACGCCTCAAGAAGCATGGTCAGGCAAGAAGCCGGACGCCTCCCATCTCAAGGTGTTTGGTTGCACCGGGTTTGCCAAGGTCCAGGCTGGTGAGGGCCCTGGAAAGCTCGATGCAAGAGCACGAAAGTGCATTTTCATCGGCTATGACACCGCCCACAAAGCTTATCGACTGTGGGACCAAGGAGCCAAGAAGGTCATCCGCAGCAAAGACGTGGATTTCCACGAAAGCTCTGTGAGTAAGGGAGAGCATCTCGAACTCGAGAACGCTCCAAAACAGGGAGAGTGGCTCACTCTCCTTGAAGAGGGAGACGAAGCACCAGCACAATGGCATGGGATAGGTGCTGCAACAGGGAGAGGAGCTCATGAAGATGACTCGC
>SZWC01001449.1:13356-43965 GCA_023375785.1 Penium margaritaceum
GACTCCGGCTCGACAATGTCCGTCAAGGCGACCAACAAGCGCAGCTGGCGCTCACGCACTGTCTCGCCGGGAACGCTGGTCGCTACCACCTGCTCGATGATAGAGTAAGGACCATCATCTGACTCCGTCATGTATGTCGTTGCTCCGTCGTGGGTACGGGAACCCGGAGACTATGGGAACATGGACGACTCCTCACGCTGAAGCTGGTCCTCATGTACCGCAGATGAGACAGTGGAGCCTGCTGTGTCTGCTGTAGCTTATGTCCCAGCGATGTCTCTCAGAACTGCTGCTCTCAAGAATGCCTCAACCTCCAAAAGATCAACTAGCCGACTCTGCTTATGCACTGCGACTGCTATCGTACTGGTGTGAATCTCGTGTGCCAACACCCCCGGAGATCCGTGTGGGGCATCTCGATCAGCACAAGACTGCTGTCCCACCACCAGGCCGCTACCGGTCGGAGTCGCGAGTGGCATCGCCAAGGCACGCGGGACCTGCACTCCTCCTGATGCAACCTGCTGCTGTAGAATGTCCGGCAGCTGCCCCAGCATAGATGTCGATCTCAATGACATGCACGTCCCAAGTACCCCAACATCCACCGGACTGGTGTGAGTCTACTACACGCTCTCCCCCAAAAGTATGATGGATGCATCTGCATCCGTACAAGACTCCTGTGCCACCTCTGGGCCTCCAGCCCAGGGGTCGGTCGGAGCCACGAGTGGCACCGTCCAAAGATGCCGTATCTGCGCTCCTCCTGATGTCACCTGCTACTGTGGAAGATCTGGATCCAATCTGGACGATGAAAGGCAACTCTCAACCATGAACGCCATGTCGGGGTCAGACTCCACGCCATGTGTTGTCTCCGTATCATCTGAATCTGCCTGAGCTGACGCTTGGGCAGCACGGCCCGGCGCGAGTGCGGATCCTGTTGCTACGGTCGCATCAGGCAATGCGCGGTGACCACACTCCCCCTCGACAGGTACAGCAACGGAGGCCAAGAAGGTGGAGGAAGTATCAAAACCGGCGTGAGCACGTTGTGCGGAGCGCTCATGCTGACGTCGCGGAGTCACTCGACTGGAACGACTGCATGAAGACATGTCATCGCGAGATGGCATCGGGGTCGCAACAGAGTGGAGGATCGAAAGGATGGTGGCAGCCTGGGACTCGCTGGCAGATAGAGCTGAAGGTAGACCATCAGATGAGGAAGGAGGAGAGAATGGAGGAGATGTGATCGAAGATTCCGTCGACAAACGGGAAGCAGAAGAACGCTCAGTGACGACGAGGTCACAAAGCCGCTGCACCGTCTGTCGGAGGCTGTGGATCTCGGCGAATATGCTCACCAGAGGTCCAGCTAGGGGATCTACCAACGCCGGTAGATCCGTATGCTGTGGAGGACGCAGGCTCGGACGAGGTTGTAGCCAAGGTGGATGCCAGCCGGGAGGGGGCGTCCAACAGCGATGCCAACCATGACGTCCATCACCACAATAGTAGCAGGCGAACGCGCAGGGCGCCTGCTCAGATGTCCGCGCACTCATCTCGTACAATAGACGATGGATAGGTACCGAGGGCACCTACTCCCGGTGGTAAACACCAAGCCACGGGAGAGAAGGAGGCCACTAGGTACTGTCACTCCTGGAGGTCACGGCGTCCGGGTCAGCAAACGTGACCAGACGGGAAGAGCTGCACTACCATAGCACGCCCGGAGACTACAGTCCGACTAACTGCGGCCACTAATGCTGCTGCCACTAATGGAGCAAAGACTGCTCCAAGACGAGAAGGGGTGGCGGCTGCAGGTGTGGTTGCTGCTCCAAGCGGTAGACGACCCAGGCCTCGGAGGTGGTAGGACTCGGATCCGCCATCGATCCTTCGGGGTGAAGTGCGCGCACCAATCCACGGGCCCCAGGAAGACGCCGGTCCACGACGCGTCTAGAAGCGGAGATCGTCGCCGACGACCGTCCGCTGCCGGCTGAGAAGACGAAAGTGTAAGCTGTCGCGCTGCTGCCGCACTATGTTGTCGTCGACACTCCACCGCCTCATGCTGCTATTGCGGCTAGGAGAGCTGCTGCTGCTGTTGTGGAGGTAGTAGTTGGAAGATTATCCCCTTTTTTTATGGTTATTCTCTAGCCCTCAAGCCCCCGCTTGTGTTCCCCTTTTTTTGTTCTTCCTTTGCCCTCACCCTCCACCCCCATTCTTTTTAATTCTCCCCTCTGCTCGCCTTAAGCCCTCGCCTTTATCCTTTTTTTGTCTTCCTTTTTTTTGTCGGCTTTCAGGCGTACCCATTTTTAGATTTTTGCTACTCGCCCCCCTCCTCTTCTCGATTGCCCGGAAGGTGGGCGAGCGGAGAAAATAAGGAGGGGGGAGGGGTGTCCGGCTGTCCGGCCCTCCCTCGCGTGCATACTCGCTCGCTCGCTCGCTGAGCGAGCGAGTGAGCGAGTGGGTGTGGGGGGGAGGAGGGAGCGAGAGGGGGGGGGGTCCTGTCGGCCCTCTGACCCGGCCCCTCCGTCGGTCGGCTGACGGGGCCGACGGGGCCGAGGGGGTCCACGAGGCCGACGGGCCCCCTCCGAAGGGCCCCTCGGAAGGGCTCGGCAGGGCCCTCCGAGGGCCCCCCTAAGAAGGGGAGGAAGGTAGGGGGGGGTGAGTACGGGGCCCCCTCAGAGGGCCCCCCCGATCAGAGGAGGGCTGCGAGGCCCTCCTCGCAGTGGCAGCAGCAGCTGCAGCGGCAGGTGCAGCTACTGCGGTTGCTGCTGTTGCTACTGCTTCTGCTGCTGCTCTACGCAGCAGCTGTTGCTGTTGCTTGTTGCTGCCGTCGCGGCTGTTGTTGGTGCACGCTGCTTCTGCTGCCGCCGCTGCTGCAGTAGCTACTGCTGCTGTTGCTAAATGCTGCTGCTGCTGCTCTACGCAGTAGCTGCTGCTGCTGCTTGCTATTGCCGCCGCGGCTACTGCTGCTGCACGCTGCTGCTGCTGCCATCGCTGCTGCACGCTGTTGCTGCTGCCGCCACTGCTGTACTAGTTGCCACTGCTGCTGCTATACTGTACTGCTACTGTTGCCGACGCTGCTGCACGCTACTACTACTTCCGCCACTACTGCAGTGGCTGCTACTGCTGCTTTTGCTGTTGCCGCCGCAGTCGCTATTGCTGCTTTGTGCGGCTCACCGCCCCTATGGTGTTCACGTGCAGTCGCTTCGCGCTCCCTCACGCTGCTGCCTGCGTGGCGCCACGTGGCGCGTTCTCTTTGCATTCCGCCCACTACTACTGCTTCTGCTGCTCACACGCCCCCCTGTGCTCTAATACCAAATTGGAAATTATTTTAGGGCATGCAGACCCATGCAAAAACAAACATGAGCTCTGTGTGTGAGTGCGATGCAAGATGGTAAGAATTTGGCTAAGTCTGGAACGCTGAATATAAAGAACAAGGAGAGATTACAAATGAGCCCCTAGCGGGCTTAAGTAGGGGCGCCGGCAGCTAGCCGCATCGGGCCCTGTCACCCCCGCTGAGCCTTAACGGGTCAGCGGGGAGAACACACTGCGTACACCACGATAACAATAACGGTGGTCTCCTCGAGGCACCGGGACAACTCTCTGAGTACCCGGGTCTCGACCACCGAGAAAAGAGGAACAGTGCCAGAAAAACTCAGAATCAGCGTCCTGACATGACACACGACTTTTCGAACATCGGAAGCCCCACAACAGCCATCGGGTCTCCTCGTCGCACCGATGTAGTCCACCGGGTGCGCGGGTCTCAACCCACCGAGAAAACTCTCCTAGCTCCCGACAAGCCCACAGGGCTACCGGAACGCATCGACTGCGTCTCGCCGGCGCTATCGGTGGTGCTGGAGAAGTCTCGGTGCAGTCCAGAGGCCCGTCGTGTCGTCACGCCCTCCCCTGCCATATACCCCAAATGTGGGTATACTGGTAAACTAGCAGTGTCGGTTGTGACGGGTGGAAGCCACACAAACCAACATCAGTTTGTCTCAAAGCCGGCTCAAAACCACTGTTTTGGCCGCAACTCTGCGCACCAGCATCCAAACACAACACCGTTTAAACGTAGAGATTGAAAATCTCAAGTCGGACGCTGCGATTTGTCACACGCACAAGTCCGGCATCGATTGGTGGACAGACAATGCAAAACATGCAAATCGGGCCCAAGAGCGAGTCCACTGAGAAAACTCTAACGTCTACGGAAAAACTGTCGAGCACCCCAACAAGCACCCGAGACGTGGTGGCAACTGTCTGGCAGCTGCTGGTGGATGGAGCCACCACCCATCGGTGCTCCGGTGCTAGCTGGGCCCGCATGACGGATCTGCACGAGCATGGACACGACCGAGTGGTCACTGTGAGCTGTACAAATAGACGATAACAACTCACATCACAACACTCCCCCATAACCTGATGGTATGCATGTCCATACACGTGTAGAACAGACAGAGGTGCGCAACAAGATGCACAACAGTCCATGCTCACACACCCCACTCTCAGCCACTGACAGGCAATGGGCGTAGTGTGACAGAACGACCGGCCACCATGAACTTTCCGCGCGCAAGTGTCTTGATGAAGAAGTCAGCCCACTGCATGTCCGTGGCGACCCAGATGATGGAGATCACTTGTCGCTTCACAATATCACGCACAAAGTGATGCTCAACAACAATGTGCTTCGTGCGTGCATGAAACACTCCAGAGTTTTCCGCAATGGCAAGAGCACTATGGTCATCACTACGCAGAATGACGCAAGGCACAGACTGACGCAACTAACGACATAGACCTTGCAGCCACACCGCCTCAGCAGCCCCAACCCCCAGAGCAACATGCTTTGCCTTTGATGAGCCACATGCGATACAACCCTGCTTACCACTGCGCCACGACACAGCGATGCCACCAAGAAAGAACACGTAGCCTGTCCGAGTGCACCCATGAGGATTCCACGCCTAGTCAGTGTCTGTTTAGATGTCGACTACTACTGAACACTACCGTCGAAAGTAGAGTATGAGGTACGACATGGACCCCACGTTCCGCACCACTCGCACAACTATGTGAACGGCTTTCGCTCAAGGATACTATGCAAGGAGGTTGACGGCAAAGGCAATGTCGGGTTGTGTGGTAGTGACCGAGTATATCAAAGAGCCAATCAAGTGCAAGTACAGGGTCACGTCCACTGTCTCCTCCAGGTCTACGGGATCATCCACCTTCAGAGCATCCTACCCGTCAGGTGTGATGGGGGTGGAGGCTGTGGGAACTGCACCCAGGAGGTCAACAAATCGCTCCCCCACAACGCGGGCGTAACGTGCTTGATGCAAGAGGAGTGTCCGTCGCTGACGATCATGCACGATCTCCATCTTGAGGAACACGGCGACAGGACCAAGATCCTTCATCGTGTAGGTAACCTGGAGAACTGCCTTGGCCTCCTTTACGGCCTCCATTAAAGGAGACGCAATCAAGAGGTCGTCCACGTAGACCAGAATGGCAATGAAGCTCTCAGCTATCCGTCTGAGAAAGAGTGACGGGTCAGTGTCACTCTGCACGTAACCGGCACGTGTCAGTGTGCCGGTGATCTCCAAGTTCTAGCACCAAGGTGACTGTTTCAAGCCGTACAAGGCCTTGCGCAAGCGCCAGACCTTGTCATCAACGTCCAATCCAGGTGGTTGGACCATGTAGATCTCCTCCTCTAAGGTGCCATGGAGGAATGCATTGTTCACGTCCATCTTGTGCATCTCCGAGTCGTGTGGAGCAATAACCCTGAACAGAGCACGAGCGGTGGTCATGCGGCCAACGGGTGCAAAGGTGTCAGTGAAATCTACTCCCTCGACCTGCAAGAACCCCTTGGCCATCAAGCGAGCCTTATAGCGATCCACTGTGCCATCAGGTTTCAGCTTCTTGCGAAGGCCCACTTTGCCTGTATAGCCTTGCGCCCAGGCGGGAGGTCGGCAAGCTCATAAACATCGTACTCACGGATGGCTCTCAGCTCATCCTCACAAGTAGCACGCCACAAATGTGCATCGTGAGTTGAGAGTGCCTCTTTCAACGTGCTTGGATCAGGCATCGTTGAGGGAGTGGTCCGAGTGGCTAACACACACGCCTCTGGACTTGATCTGACCACGACAAAGTCGGCTGCGACATTGCAAGTGACCAAGAACTCTAGGGAGACCAACTCGTGACCGAAAGGACATGCTTGATGCACCTCAGTGTAGTCTGCATGGACACTCAAGCCAAGAGCCTTCATGCCAGGCTCGCCACTATGAACACTATGAGTGGTGCGCCTCGGCGCTGAGTCAGCAGTCCGCTGAGCCCTAGAGGCTAATGGTCGAAGACAACCACCGGGCGCGCAAGAGTAGCCCAATGCTGAGGCGCTCATCTCAGGCTGCGGGGAAGGCTACTGAGCCAGAGCCGTAGGGGACATGGGTGCATGCATGGGAGTGGGTGTGACAAAGGGGACTGACACTGGTACGGTATCAGGTGTGCCAGAGGGTAATGGCGCTCGTACGGGATCAGGTGTGACAGAGGAGACCGACAATGGCCCAGGAATCGGGTGTGTTGGATGGGTCTCATACGGAGACGGGATCAGGTGTGCTAGAGGGGACCGACACCGGCACGGGATCAGGTGTGCCAGAAGGGTCTGACACCGGCACTGGACCAGGTGTGTCAGAGGGAAGTGATGAGGCTACTGGACCCACAGCGACAATGGCTGGATTGTAAGCAGTTGGAGACCGGACGACAGGTGAGGAGGCCCGGACAGACGCATCCGCAGGACCATACCCCTCTCCCATCCGCCAGGAGGCCACACAAGTAGGAACGTGGTCGGCGGCCAGCGACAAAATGCCGGACAAATCACGGTAGGTGAGAGCCTCAAAGAAGAGAGCATCTTGAGACTCGACAATGCGATGGCGAGCAGGGTCCTAAAAGCGCCAGGCCTTTGACCTTGGGCAGATGCCGAGGAAGGTACACATGCATCCTCGAGGTGAGACCTTGGACTCCTGGTGGTCCTCGGTGTACCAGACACAGGCGAGGGACCCCCAAATGCGGGAGAGATGGAGATCAGCACGATGGCCGAACCACAACTCGTACGGCATGACATGGTCTGGAAGTGGACCATGCGGCAAGCGGTTCCGGACACACGTCATGTAGGAGAAGCCCTCAAAGGCAAAGGACTCTAAAAGACCGCACTCACACCACATAGCGTGAACTGCATCCTCCATGGTGCGGTTTCAACGCTCAGATACACCATTATGCTGTGGTCTAACAGGGAAAGAAAGCTGGTGAAAGATACCGTGCTAGGCAAAGTAGGCATCCATCTTGCTTAAGAACTCGTCACCACAATCTGAGCGGAACGTGTATAGGGTGTGAAGAGACTGACGCTCAGCCATCACAAGCCACAGCGGACCGCCAGTTTGGCATCGCTCTTATGGCAAAGGCTTTAGACCCACCGCATCCGGGTGAAGTCATTGGTCCCGATCAGAGAGGGGCTCAACTGGGAGAGGACCGAGAAGGTCCGAGTGGACCAACTGTAGTGGGCGCAGTGCCGGGAAGCAGGAGTCAGGGTAAGAGTAGCGATGCATCTTACCCTGGGCGCAAGAAAGAAAGTCAGTCTTGGGCGGCTTCTCAAAAGAAGCTGTGTCAAGACCGAGGGCTGGCTGAGTTTGAATGAGCTTGGACACAATGTCCTAGCTCACATGGCATAGGCGACGATGTAACAAGTGCTGGTGCTCAGGAGAGAGAACACCAGTGACAAACACAAGCACAGAAGAGAGAGGGGGGGAGGAGACAGAGGGAATGCAACGAGACACAAGATACAGGAAATCAACAATAGAGGCACAAAGCACAATGGCGCGTGTGTCAAGAGCAGTCACTGTAGCAGAGTCAGCAGAGTCCTCAACAATGAGACCAATCTTGGTGCATGCACGAACAGAGACCAGGCTGAGCTCCAGAGCAGGGACAAAGAGCACATTAGAAATTTACAAGGAGCCAGATGGACCATCAAACCGCGCAACCCAAACTCCCTACACAGGCAACAACTGACGAGACTTTGTGCGAACGGACCGAACGGACGCAACAGGACCGAGCACAACGAAGTCACTACGACGACAGATCATGTGATGGGTGGCACCAGAGTCAATAATCCAGGTTCCACTCGTTTCATGAGCAGCATGCCACAGTACACTCTGCCTCTGCTCGACGCTCAACAGAAGACTCAGGACAACGACGAATAGCACGGATCTGTGATTTGTCAAGCCAGTCGGTACTATCATGTCCATCCTCATCGTTAGCCAACTGAGGCCCACCACAAGCATCATCACGGGAAACAGACATTGTAAGACAAGCAGTCTCGGGATCACTTGGGTGTGAGAACACACCAGAATCTCCCTAATTACAAAGCGTCAGCAGCTGATGAAGCTCGTGCGATCATGCGATCCCAAAGGTCCACTTCACAGCTACTGCCTAGTGAAACGGATGCGCCTGCTGCAGTCGTGGTCGCGGCGCGCCCGGTCCGTATGTCACTCAAGGAAATCTGCTGCGTGTGCGCCGCCTGAAGGCTGCGCATGATCCGAGTCTAGTGAAGGGGCTGCTCACTCTCCATGTAGGGATGAGCACCTCCACAGTTGTAGTAGTGTATTGAACGTGCTGTGCCACTACTCACCGAATGCTGCTGCTATTGTTGCTATCCCTTCTCGTGTCGCTTTTCCCCCTTCTTCCCTTGTGTGGCTGGTACAACGTCCTAAGTATGGCCGCTTAGGGTAGAGAAAGAGGAGGAGGAAGCGGTGGAGGTGGGACCGGTGAGCTGGGACAGAGGATCAGGAAGGGTCGCATTCACTGGTGCAACAAGTGGACTCTGCTGATGGGCGACGGCAACCTCATGAGCCGATGTGGCCTGGATGAAGTAGTGATGGGCCCAAGGAAGCATCTGTAGTGACTCCGACAACTCAGAGAGAGCCACACGGCTGAAGCCCGTAAAGAGCTTCACGTGGTCCAAATGCTCCCCTATCATGATGGTGTCGAGTGCCCACAAGTGCGTCCCGCCACCGGTCCCAAGGCGCGAGTAAAGGTGCAACGCGTGCCTCCAAGAGTCAGCTGCAAGCTCCTTGGGACTGTGACGGAGGGAGTGAAACTCATGTAGTCGGGCAGCCCTCGTGGCATGGGTCTCTGCAGGGAGAAGTGTAAGGGCCAGGTCCTAGCCTGGACGCGGATCTGCTCTAGTCCCGGTCCCGGTCTTACCGAAGAAGGGTCAAAAGTCGACCACTGTCTCCCGCGGCATGGCATAAAGGAGACCGCACATTGCTCTCGCTGTTGCATGGACCTCGTGAGCATCGCGGGTCTGGTAATGGCTGTGGTAGTACGACCAAACACCCTAAGAATCGGCCCACACCAAAAGTAAGGTCTCCGAGCAATTGAAGCCCTCGTTGCTGTCGTAACAAGGTGGAGGGGACTCAAAGTCCTTCAGTCGCTGCTCTGTGGGGAGTGCAACCTCAGGCTTGAGAGATTGTGGACGGAGTATGGGGAGCCCACCAGTGAGGGAAACACCACCAAAAGTTAATGCTGTTGAACAACGTGGCTGATCCTGACAGCGAGGAGATGGCGGAGTGAGAGGTTGCGACCCCAGCCGTGACTCACGGATGCGCCCCTCAAGCACCTGAAGCTCGTGCTCACGTGAGTCTTACTGAATATCCTCCTCATCCCAGGTGTCAACCTGTGATGAGTGGTGCTGAGACCGCGACGCTGTGTAGGGTGTATACTACTGAGCTGATGGTACAGGTCCCGTAGATCCTCCAGGTGGCTGCCCGAACAACCCCGCAGTAACTCTGTGATCTCCTGCAACGCGTCGGAGTGCCGGTGTTGCTGCCGGTGCATATCGTCCTGCGACCAACAAAGCTCGTTGATTGCGAGGGATTGTGACCGTGGACTGATAACGCCCAAAGAGGAGGAAGAGGAGGGGTCAGCTAGCCCTTCGCCCTTGTCACGGACCGGCGCCATCGCAATGCTCAGTATGGGGTTGCACGTAAAAAAATGGTCCGAACAAGAAAATGAGAGCATTTCTTGGCGAGGTGAAACGTTAAGAAAATGATGTTGTGACCCCGAAAGTGCTGACGTCAGCACAACGGATGATGATGTTAGCGGTTTTACGCTAGCTGGCGTTTTTACATTGGAATGTTTTATGCCAGCTTTTTTTCTTTTTCTTGTTTCTGTTTTTGTGTTTTTGGGAGGTCACGCAAACGCAGCATGACAAGTGGGGGGTGACCTCATCGCACCCTACTCGCGGCTGTGCAGGGGCTGCGAAGGCCTGTGCAGTATCATGCAACACTACGCAGTGTTGCGTAATTTGCATAGCTGCGTAGCATTGCTGTGCAACAGTAGTGCCGCGCAAGCCCGCCGTTGCTGTTGCGGCGGGTCTGCTGCTGCTATGTCTGCCGCAACTACTGTTGTGCTGTTGTAGTCACTGCCACCATTACAGTGCTGCTGCTACCACTGTTGCTGTTGTCGCTGCAGTAGTTGCAATGCCACTATTACACTACTACTACTTCTGCTGCTGGTGTTGTGCTGCTGTTGCTACTTGCTACTACAAGCTACTGTCGTTGTTGCTCGCTGCCACTGCTCGCAGCGGCCGCCGCAATCTGCTACTATGAGTTGCTACTCTTTTTTTGTGTGTGTACAGATTGGCAGCCATATACGGCTGCTCTTTCCACCCGGTGCTACTGCTGCTAACCGGCGTGGTTGCTGGAGCTTGTCAGTGTCGCAACGGTGTCGCTGATGCTAACGTCGGCTGCGATGGGTCCCAGGACTTGGTGGTGGCGGTGAATCTTACTACTGCTGCCGGTGTTGCGTCTTTGTGGCGCAGCTCAGCAAGAGGGGTCTCATCGCTCTGATATCATGAGAAATTTCTAGGAAGCCTCCTGACCTTGCTGCTGGTGACGTGACGAGAGTATCCATTCAGCTCGCGCACTAGCAAGCAAGCAGGTGCAAGAAAGAGCAAGGATTAGGGTAGGGAGACGCGTAAAGTCTCATAAGCTCCAATAGCTTAGTAATGCAGAGAGAAAGCGTAAGTACATGCCGCGGCACACAGCGGTTGACGCACGTGGCACTGTCAGTTTGTCCTAAAACCGGCTCAAAACCACTGTTTTGGCTGTAAATTTGCACACAAGCATCCAAACACAACACCTTTTGAACCTAGAATGCATAATCTCAAGCCAGACGCTACGACTGGTCACACGCACAAGTCCGCCAGTGATTGGTGGACAGACAATTCAAAGCATGCAAATCGGGCCCGAGAGCCACTCCACCGTGAAAACTCTAGCGTCCGTAGAAAAACTGCAGAGCACCCCACCAAGCACCTGGGACGTCGTGGCAGCCGTCTGGCTGCTGTTGGTGGATGGAGCCTCCACCCGTCAGTGCTCCGGCGCCAGCTGGGCCCGCATCAGGGATCTGCACCAGCATGGACACGGCCGAGTGGTCATAGTAAGCTGTACAAACAGACAGTAACAATTCACATCACAACACGGATAGTACGGAATGACCAGTTTGACACCAGGGCAAAAGGGTAAGGACTGTATGTTAGGTTGGGTCCAACCTTGGCCTCGCCCTGTCGTGTGTCACGGAACTAGTCATCATGGTAAACTCTTGAGACTCATGAACCAGTATTCAAACGGGGTCAAAATGCAATTCAAAGAAAAGAAATTCAAGCACCATCATAGAAGAAGGTAAATAAAATAAATTATGCCCATAGTTATGTCATCTTGTTTTTCATAACATATTGAAACATTCAAAATTCATCCAAAATTTTCAAAGGTATTGTTTTTTGTGAAGTTCATCATAGATGTGTGAAACTAGCATGTTCACAATACAAGAAGAAACGAATCTGATTCAAATAGATTTATCATCAGATAAAACCACATTCATATAAAAAACAAGAAGAAATGCCTTTTGAGATTTTTTCTCAATATGTTGGTGAATTATTATACATAATACTGTATCATCAAGCACATTCGTTCAGTTTTCAGTTGTGTTTTTTCTAGCTTTTACATCCACACAAGCTGGAATAAATCTAGCATAGCTTGAGGTAATCTAGGAAGAGTTCTCCCAAACCAAACACAATGTTTAAGAGCACGCATGGGCGAACAAAAAAAAAAGTTTGAACAAATGCGGGTGACAGTTTGGCAGTCCATTTACAACTAGTATTCACTTCCACAGACAAGGTAAAGTCTCATGGCAAACCTTTCATTATCTGGTCCGGATTGCAGGCAATTGTTTAGCCTCTTAAATGATGCTAATCTGAATACTTTTGCTCGGTTACTATGTAGTCCTATGCACGCTTTGCGTGCAACACCTGCCTCATATTTTTTGTTTTTTATATGTGTGTGTGTATATATATATATATATATATATATATATTTGTTGTTATGAACTTTATGTTGTCCACAGCTGACAATGACCCTTTGGCTCATGTCCATCCTTCTGCAGAGCCTGGACGAGACATCCACCTCAGATGAGTGGGGGAGCTGACGTGGCTTTGGGAGTACCCAAAACTCCACGACTATCCACCGGTGACACTCATAAGGAGCTGGGGCTCGGGCTCGACTGTTCTAGGATTTTTGACAGTGAGGCTAACTGGCATGTTGCATGTTTTCCATTCATTGGATACCTGTTAGTGACTGAACCATGATGTGGAGGTATCTCTTGCGTAGGGTTTTGCACCCTGCTCTGTTTGGTTCTGACGATTCTTGATTCGTATGCATGAGCAGGGAGATAGAGCCGAAAGCCTGGTTTTTGACCAATTCGTCCGCAATAGAAAAATGCAGCCTGTCGGCAGCACTTATGACCTTACCCGCTCATTTGTCACTCTCTTTTTGCATTATGCTTGAGGGAAGCCTTGGTTGACATGACGTGTTCCATGTGTGCCCTCACTATTCTTTGCATGACCTGTGAGTCTGCGATTCAGATTTGTGCTGTCAGGTTAGTGAACAGTTGAGCTAGGAAGCTTCTAGGATTCTTCTCATGGTATTAGAGAAACGATCCAGAGCTTGTTGTGCTGCACACCAGAGACACAACAATCACAGCAGTAGTGAGCAGCAACAGTGGAAGCAACACACAACAGTTGCGACATGTCCTGGGAGGACCCACCAACCAGGCGCAGGCCGTAGCTGTTGCAAGGCAGAGCAGTCATGTAGGAGGGGTGCAGTAGTGTAGTAGCATGCCAGCACAGCACCGCCGTAGCAGGAGCGCAACAACAGCGGATCAATAGCGCGGCCCCACGCAGGTATGTTTGACCACAGCAGCAGCACCAGCAGCAACAGCATCGACGGTGGCATGAACAACATCAGTAGCAGCAGCTGCCAACGTGGCTTGAGGCCATTACCGTCAAGATCGACAAAAGCAGCAGCAGCAACAACAGCAGCAGCAGTAACAGGAGCGTGCGCCACCGTTGCCCCTGCGCATGCAGCTTCTTAGATGCCACACAGATGTGGAAGAGCCGCAGACATAAATCACGTCAGCCACCGCCTCCCCACTGGCACAAGCTCGCCCCGGCTTCGAACCAACGTCGTTTTCCATGTTTGAGGGTGCCTTGGAAAGCTCTTCTTTTAGGCTCTCCAATGCTACTATTCGCGCTTAGCTTTGTGCTTTGTAGCCACGAGGAAAGACCACAATGCATCGCAGATTTGTTTTTCTGCTGAAACTCCATTAGAAAAGGAAAAAAGTGACATTTTGCCATTTTTCATAAGCTTTTTGTGACAGAAAATTTCACCACCACGTTCAGCACTGTCAGGCACATCTGTGGTCCAAAACATGCTTGATTTGGACAACCTGAATTGTTTAGTGTCAAGATTTTTAGAATTTCAACACTTATGGGCGTCAGCACTAGCAGCTCCACACAGCAGCAGCAGCTAGCAGCAGTGGCGGTAGCGTGCAGCAGCAGTAGAGTGCAGCAACAGTGTGCAGCAACAGCAACGTGCACCACCTGCAGCATGTAGCTACAGCAATTGGCAGCAGCAACAACAGGATGAGTAGCAACAGGAGGAGCGACAACATCAGTGGCATCATCAGCGACAGTCGCAGCACCCTAGACACTAACCGTAACTGTCCTTTCTCTTCCTTTGTCTTCCTCCCACCTCTCGGGTCGGGCTTCTCCTGCTGGTCCCTTTGGTGGGTTGGGGGTTTCGACAGGTACCCGGAGCTCCCCCAAGATTCTCTCTTTTTTTCATGCCCACTAGGGCGGGAGGAACATTGTCGGAGTTTTTCCGGCAGCTAGGGGGGTCCACCCATGACGTTCCTAGGCTGAAACAGGCCTTGACATTTTCCTCACGCCCACTAGGGTAAGGGAATTGCTTCCAGAAAATTTCCGGCAGCGTTAGTCCTCCAGTGGCTACAGTAGCAGCAGCGACAGCAGCGGCAGACAGTAGCCGCTGCAATGGCAGCAGCAGTTGAAGGGGCAGAGTGCCACTGCCGCCAGGTTTGACGAAAGTAGCAGCAGCAACAGTAGTGACAGAGCAGCACGCTGCAATGACGACAAGGCAGCAGGCATGGCCAGTGCACTGTGGTGTCACCACCGTGGCAGCAGCAAACCAGGCGAATGGTCTCCCTACCATGTCCTCCTCTTCCCATCCTGTGAGCGGCGTACTTTCCCCGATACAAGAGCTCACCGCAAGGGCCTGCCAAATCCCTGAGCTTAAGCAGCAGATCCTTGCCGCACGGAATGGTCATCTTGCTGAGCTCCATCGAAGGTTGGCGCTCTCCATTCAGGGGAGTACGAGTGACGTGGATGAGTCGAGGGGTGCCTCTGCTGATCATGTCGAGTCCATAGCTTTGCGTCGCAATGATGGTAATGGTGACGCCTGTTCTGTTCTGTCTGTCGAGTCCTTTGTCGGGTAGGATGATGCAAGTGTCTTGTCACAGCGTTGTCTTGAGTCATGCACATGCCGAGTTGACCCGTCGTAGCTTCCTGAGTCTCAATCCAGTGCTGTTGCTTGTCTATGTGCATCGTAAATCTCTACAGAACAACTTGCTTCCATTGCCTGCACTGTTTCTCGCTGTTACTTCACAACAACAAAGAATGTGACAGATGCCACCTGAAACATTGATACAGGTGCCACCCATCACATTACCCATCGTTATCATGACTTCATCATGCTCGGTCCTGTTGGATTAGTATGGTCCGTGTGCACAACAGCTGATCATGAGGTCCTAGTCCGGGGCGTAGGCATAGTGTAGTTCCACGGGCCGTCTAGCCCCTTGTTTATGTCGGATCATTTGTATATGCCTGAGTTGAAGCTCTCCTTACTTTTGTAAGGTGCTTGCACTCGCATATGGCTCGGCGTGTCCTTCATAGGTGAGGATGCCACCATGTTTGTCTGTGCCATACAAGAGGTAGTCCTCCGGCCCTTTGAGTTGGTTCACTCGAACCTCCTGCCTCTTGAGTTGGTTCACTCGAACCTCCTGGGACACCTCCTTGTTGAGTTCCAGGAGGCCAGAGAGAGGTACGTCCTAACGATCACTGACAAATTCACGCACATGCGGTGAGTCTTCAGTCTTCGTGAGAAGAGTCACACCGTCCTTGCAGTGCACACTTGGCTGGTCGTGGCTGAGCGGTAGTCCCGCCACCTCCTCCAGACGTTTCGCTTGGATTGGGGCAGAGAGTTTCTTGGGGACTCAGCGCAGCACTTTGTGGAGCTAGGAGTGGATCACAACCTCTTTGTCACCGGCACACCTTAGCCGAATGGTTTATCTGAGCAATGGATCCGCACCATGGAGGATGCATTTTTTTGTTCAATGCAGGTGGACAGCAACATGCCCGAGGCTTTTGCATTTGAGGGCATGGCCTACATGACAAGGGTGTGGAACCGGATTTGACATGTCCTGTTGCCAAACAACTTCACCTCGTACGAGCTGTGGTTCGGCCGCCGGGCTAACCTCTGGCTCGCACATGTGTGGAAGTTCCTTGCCTACGTCTGGTTCACACATGAGCAACAAGGGTCTAGTCTCTCCCCTCGCAGCCGCATCTACGTGTTCGTGGACATCGCCCCTCGCTCCATTAGCTGGCGCTTCTGGGATCCGAGTGGGAATTGCATTGTTGAGTCACGTGACGGACTCTTCTTTGAGCACCTCACATATCACAACTTGACCGTTGGCTACGCGTTGCAGCAGCATGCTCCCAGTTGCGTTCTTTCTCATCGTGTGGGGGAGTGTGTTGGGCCGGCGGAACATGTCTGTCCATGCAGTCATTTAACTCTTGAGTCATCCCACCTCTCGGGTGCCCTGCCTGTCCATCATGCATCACCTGTTGCTGCCTCATCCGCCTTGCCAATGTCGCTAGAGTCACCCGTTGCAGCCTCGTCCACTTTTCTAGTGCCACATCAGTTGTCCATTGCTATCTCACCCGGCTTGCAAGTGTTGTCGATGTCACCCATTGCTGCCTTACCCGCCTTGCCAGTGTCACAACCGTTGCCTAGTGCTGCCTCTCCTGCCTTGCCAGTATCAACATCATCGTCTGTTGCAGCCTTGCCTACGTCGATGGTGTCACCCACTGTGCTTGTGTTTCCTCTTACTTCCTTGCCTGAATTTGTACCTCTTGCATTGTCTGAGCCATCTGTGTCTGCATCGTCCGTTGTTGTGTTTCAGCCGCCCGCGTCCCCTGCCCCTGTTGTATCTGTACCCCCTTCTTCGGTTGCTCATTGAGCCCTACCTGCATGTGGAGGGTGGACGATTGCACCCTTGCCCCATTGGCAATGTGCACTGTGGCCACCCTAGCACAAAGGCCCTCGGCCTTTGTGCTCTGCCCCTCAAGGAGGTTCACCCGGCCTATGAGACGGATCTAGTACTCCTTGTTCACAAGCACCAACTGGTAGTTGACTCTTTAGAGTCGACAGTCACTGTGGTTCCTCCCTCTTTTGCCTATGCCGCTTGCAGCATGACTGGCGCAAGGCCTGACACCATTGTGGCCAGTGCGAAATCCCGACACCAGCACACTCCAGGAGGCTTTGGCTGGGTCTGACTCAACCCTCTGGCATACTGTATGCCAGGTCAAGCTCGCTACCCTCAAGGAGCACAAGGTCTTCAAGCTCGTGGAAGTACCTCGTGGTCGCACGGCCGTGAAGGCTAAGTGGGTCTTGTGCAACAAGTTGAAACCAGATGGTTGAGTTGAACACTGCAACACATGACTGACCGCCGAAGGGTTTTCTGAGGTGGAATGTACCGACCTCACCGAGAACTTGCCCTTGTCAGGTACACAACCATAGCACTGGCCTTGATGTGCCAGGCAGCCCAATATGATTGGGTGCTACTCCAGATGGACGCTAATAACGCTTTCCTCTATGGAAAGTGAGAGGAGGAGATCTACATGGTCCAACCTCCCAGGTTCAAGGACGGCACTAGTCGTGTGTACCAACGGCGGAAGACCTTGTATGGTTTGAAGCAATCGCCTTGTTGTTGGAATAAAGAGATCACCATCACACTCTTGAGGACTGGGTAATTCTAGAGTGCTTTGGACCTCTCTTTCCTCCTCTCATAAGCCCCTCTGTTGCTCAGGACCATTCCGGTCAACGTCAATAACATCCTGATTGCTGTTGGTTTTGCACACCTCTTATTGTGCTCTTTTGTGTCCTCCCGGCTTGTGTATATCAGCCTGCAGACGACTGATGGTGAGATGGGACGCTGCTGGAGCGTAGTCTGGTGGAGCCGACACACGCTGAGGTCTGCACGAGGTTTGCTGGAGCCTCTTCCCTCAGACGCCTGACGTGCTCAGCTCCATCGACGGGCCTCTTCAGCAACCATGCCGTTAGAGGTCTCTGCCTCCACAGACACAGCATACGCATGCCTTGTGCCAGATCTGACCTCACGGTTGCACTTGCAGCATTGTGTTCTTCTTTGAATCGCGGTTTCAAGTTATTCGGGCACGGTTGTTGTTGGGGTCATTCTAGCCTAGACGCTACCTGGGTTTAGTTGCTAATCCATTCATACTCAATTTTGACGGCCTTTCTGGCACTAACTCCTCATGATTTAGTTTTCTCTCACAAGCCTCACAGTAGCTAGAGGAGGCAGCAATACAAAGCAACGAGCGTGGGGCCATCGATACTCCAACCACACTACAGCCCCATCAAGCCGCTCTAGACAAGTTTCCAGCTTGGTATCAGAGCCAGAGCATAGCAAAAGCAGTAGATGTGAGAAGTAGCGAGGCGTACAGGTCCCAGTCAATGCCAGTGGTCCTTGGAACGTGCCCATGCTGGGGAAAATATACCAAAAATCCTGGCAGAGTTAGCCCGCCCGGTGGCGTCGTCAAAACGCTCCCGACAAGGGTGAAATGCTACCGATTTCTTTCCCAACAACACTGACTTGTGACGGTTGTAGCATTGGCGGACTCACTGCTGGCAAACCAACAAGCGATGTCATGACGGCACTGACGCATGCGACGATGATGCCACTGACAAGGGAAGTCCCTTGCCGACCCCCCTTTCCCTTCTATCCTTTGCTGCTACTACCGCGACAACAGAAGCATCCGTAGCAGTTGTAGCAACAACAACCGCAGCAGCTGTAGCAGCAGTAACACCGTAGCTATAGTAGTCGCAACAGCAGCTGTGGCTGCTGCCACGGTTGCAGCTGCAACGTAGTCGCAGCCATAGCATAGCAATGATAGCTTCAACAGAGTTGCAACCGCGACAACAATAGGAGCGAAGGAGCCGCAATAGCAGCCACAACAGCAGCCATAACATCATCCGTAACAGCAACGGAAGCTGCACCTGTCATAGCAAGAATAGCAGAAGTAGCAGCAGCATAGCAACAGTAGCGTAGTAGTATCAGTAGTGCAATAACCACCATGATAGCAATAGTAGAAGTAGCAGTAGTGCTGCAACAGACGCAACAACAGTAGCTGTGCGGCGGTCGCGGCGTCTGCAACAACTCGTTGCTGATACTAGGACATGTGAGCCTCTATTGACGGCAACCATCATCAGTTGAAGTTACTACGGACGTCCTTCCTGATGTCAGCAACAAAAAAAGGAGCACCACTATCAACTAGGGCCATGGGTAAATGCCCTAGTGGAGAGGGGTCCTTTTCTGCTGGAGGACCCAGTGGTCCCCTTTGTCTACTATTACTACAAAAACTGCAACAAAAGCATCAGTAACAATAGCAGCCACTACAACAGCAGAAACTACTGCTACTGATGTAGGAGTAGCCGTAGCAGTAGCACCAGTAGTCATAGCAGTAGCTGCAACAACAGCAACAGTTGCCGCTACAGCGACAGCAGCCCATGCTACCGCTGAAACAGCAGCATCAATACCAAGAGTAGCACCAGTTGCAACAGTAGCAGCAGCAACAATAGCACCAACTATAGCAGCAACGGAAGTAGCAGCAATACCAACACCAAGAGTAGCAGTTGCAACAATGGTCCATAGGCTTCATTGCCAGCCCCAACGGCTTGCCAGACCCCCTAGCTGCCACTGGCCAACATCTTGCCATACTAATACATGAACTTGTGACACTGTAGTCGTCGACACCACAGAGCCAAGGGAGTGCCGCGCCGCCCTTCCTTCCTCTACGGAATGCTTATCCCTTTTTTTTTGGCACCAAACATTAATTGGCACAACAGTATACCCAGAGCTAGTGCCAGACCGTGACTTCAGTCCTCGGCCCCACTCTAGGTTCCGGTCGTAGGCCAAAGGACTTTTAGACCTTGCCCTTGCTGCTCTAGACCGGCAAGCAGTTACAGAGCTAGGAGCTCAGCTACAACATCTGGGCATAGGGTGAAGGCCTGTGACCGTACTACACTCTCCCGCACAATCCCTCCCAGGCCAACCAGGTGTATGATGCTGGTCACGCCTGGTCACCCCTCAAGTTGCACACCTTGCCATGGAGCCCTTCCTCGATGAATTTACCGCTGGTGGGACTCTACACCCCGCAGCCACGCGGCATGTCCTAATGCGATACCATCGCCTCTCCAGTGAGACCGGGACCAGCCGTCTGCTTAGGGAGTTTAAATCCTTACTAGAAGCGGGCAGAGGACATCCTCTGCCACCTGGACGATGCTACTCCATCCCCTCTTGTTGCGCTCCCGACCATCAACTGTGGTGCCACCGACGTGGTTGCCACAGACTTCGTAAATTTCACCGAGGACATCCTCGGCACGATGGCGGCCCAGGGCACCTTCATACTCTAGGCATCTAAGTTGTTTTTTAGGATTGAGGAGGTTTTTCTAGAGTCGCGCATCCAGCGCACAGAGGCCCTTTCCTCCCTTCCAGCCGCCTTCGTCGCTGTTGCTATTCCTGCAGTACCTGCGTCCGCCGTTTCCTCATCGTCAGGGAAGAAGAAGCACAAGGGCAAAAAGGGCGAGGGCTAGCAATAGCAACTGACTGGGCCCAGTGGCAGCGGCTTGCACTGCCACAACTATTGCCAGCCTGGTCACGGGTGGTACACATGCCTGCTCCTAATAGATGAGGCACACGTCATCAACACCATGTGTTGCTAGAGTGAGTGCCGTTCTGCAGCTACTGTCGTAGCTGTCATTGCCCTTGATGCTTCCACCCTATTTGGCAACTCTACTCCTCTGACACTTGCACTGGTCCTTCCGTCCTTGGCCTTGTTATACTACCATCTGCAGCTGTCGGCGCCACTCCTTCCATCATTGGCGTTGCCCTCCCCCTTTATGAGCTCCAGCGCTATCACACAATACTCACTATACGCCCCTGGGCCCTCCACGTGTGAGCACCAGTTAGAGCAGTTGTTTGCCCTCCAGCTCTGCCTGCCTTGCCCTCCCCACAAGGAAATGTGAGTTGCGTCACTACATGTTCCCCTGCCCTGGCTTTCATGACAAAGGTTGAGTTGCAGTCGTGTCCTCCTTCCTTGTCCACCTCGTCCTCTTCCATCCCCTCCCCCCTTTTCCTCTCTGTGATGACATAGCATGGCTGGATGACTGGCGGTCTCGGTTTGCTCCCTCGTCCACCGCGTCCGCGTTGCTCGCCCACTGCCTTGTGGCGGTTAGCGACATGAGGACACCTGTCCAGGATCTTGATGAGACTTGGATCATTGATTCTGGGGCCACGCACCACATGATAGCCTTGCATAAGGCCTTTAGTATGCTTGGTCCCATTGCCAATGTGTTCGGTGTCGGGACGGGCTCTGGACAGGTGTTACATGCCCGCGACGTTGGCGACGTTCATTTTCGCGGTCTCGGTGGGGGCGTCTTTGTGACCGATGTCCTCTTTGTCTCTGGTCTTGGGCTCAACCTCATGTTCATCCTTGACGTTGAACGCATGAGCATGGACATTTAGAACTTGCGTGGTGTTGGTACTGTGTCGTTGCGTCCGTCTGGTCATGTCATCCTGCATGCCACTGCTCGTGGAAACTTATGGCACGTCCATTTTCTATCCTCCCTGTCGGCCGACACAGGCCACGAGATTTTCATGAACATGCTCTCTTCACAGCACACTCGCCTTCTCCACCGCCGCCTCTGCCATGTCCACTCGGCTGCTATCAACAGCATGCTCCTTACCTAGCTGGACAAGGGCCTTCACCCCGCCTCCTTTCCCTTGCTCTGTCCCATTGAGTGCATTGACTATGCTAAGGGGAAGATACACTGCTCCCCTTACTCCCTATCCTCCTCCCGTGCGTCTGCCCCCCTGGACTTTGTCCACTCCGATGTCATGGGCCCTCGTCCCACAGAGTCTATCGGGGAGCAAGGACGCTATGTCCTCACTCTCATCGACAACTTCTCGCGCTACCGTTGGGTCTTCTGCCTTTGGCAGAAGAGCGATTTTGCTCCCACCATTATGGACTGGCTTATCAATGCAGAACACAAGTGTGGTCGTCCCCTTTGCCGTTCCCACTCTGATCACGTCGATGAGTTTACTGGTGAGACGTTGACCTTCCTCGCCTCTCGCAGGATCTGTCATGAGACGTTGGCACATTACACGCCCGCCCAGAACGGCATCTTCGAGCAGTGGAAACACACCATGGCCGATGTTGTGTGCACTTTGTAGGTTGAATCCGATCTCTCTCTCATGGTATCTACTTCGAGGCCATGGCCTACATGACTTGGGTCTGGAACCGTACGGACCTCTTTGCCGCCAATCCACGCCGTACCAACAGTGGTGTGGTCAGTGGGCTGACCTCTGTCCAACTTGCGTCTAGGGCTGTGTGGCCATTGTGTGGTTGCCTACCCTGCAACAAGTCGACAAGCTCGTCCCCGGCGGGCATCCCTGCACCTTCCTTGGCGTCTTGCGACAGTCCAAAGCCTAGCATTTTTGGGATCCCTCTTGGCACTGTATTGTCGAGTCCTCGGACGCCCTCTTCTTTGAGGAGCTGTTTCCTTGCGACCTTGTTTGTTGTGACTTGTCGATGTCTATCCCGTCAGGTGGGGGAGTGGTGAATCTGTCCTCCGTCCAGCCACTCCCGGGAAACACATCGCCTTCACCTGCTGGCCTCTCTGGGCCGACAGCCCCACCTTCACCTGTTGGCCCCCATCAGGTCGGCAGCCCCGTCTGCACCTGTTGGTCCCTCCGGAACGACAACCCATCCTTCACCTGCTGGCCCCTCTGGGCCGGCAGCCCAGCCTTCACTTGCTAGTCCCTCCGGGCCAGCAACCCCATCTACACTTGCTGGCCCCTCCAAGCCGGCAGCCGAGATTTCACTTACTAGCTCCTCTAGGCCGACAGCCTAGCCTTTACCTGCTAGCCCCTCTAGGCCGACAACCCCGCCTATACCCGCTGGCCTCTTTGGGTTGGCAGCCCCATCTGCACTTGCTTGCCCCTCTGGGTTGACCGCCCTGTCCACGTCCGCTAGTCCCTCGAGGCCAACCGCCCCATCCACGTCCACTGGCCCCTCCAGGTTGACCGCCCCATTTGCGTCAGCTGGCCACTCCGGGCGCACAGCCTTGCCCGTATCATTCGGTCTGTTTGGAGCCACCCTCTCGCCGCCCCAAAACTCACTCAAGGCACCGACCGACTCGCTTCCGGCTGCCCCCTTTCTTCCGCCTCTCGTTCTGCCATGCTATAGGCGTGGCAGAACGAGCCTCGGACCCGGGCCATCAGTGAGCTCACAAGTGGCCTCGTTGCGCCCTCTCGCGGCACGACCTTGGCTTGGCCACATTGGTTGTTGTCGCAGATCTCTACCCAAGCTATGCACTGGGCTACGCCATGTGGCATCAAGAGCACCGACACGTTGTCAAAGCCACACTCACACGCACACCACATGGGGCCCGGGACGTGCACATCCTCACTATCCACTCCACAGATTGTCTAGAGGATCCAGCCACCTTGTGCGAGCCTCGTGCTTCCCTCAAGGTCATACACTGGGAGGCCGCATGTGCCAATGAGCCCACCGCCATCCGGCAACATCAGGTTTACGAGCTCGTCAATCCCCCCATCTGGCCGTGAGGCTATCGGTGCCAAGTGGGTCTTTTGGCGGAAAATTGAAGCCCGACAGCTCCTTGGACAAGTACCAGGCTCGTCTTACGGCCAAGGGTTTTGCTTGCATTCCTGGGGCCGACTACGACCAGATCTTTGCTTTTATTGGCTGGTTCTCTACTAGCTGGGTGTTTTTTGGTCTGATTGCCCAGCACGGTTAGGAACTACATCACATGGATGTGAGTAACGCCTTCCTTCATGGCTGATTGGAGGGTGAGGAAATCTACATGGTGCAGTCCCCAGGCTTTGACGATGGCAGTGGCAGGGTCTGGCGACTGTGGAAGGCCCTCTATGGCCTGAAGCAGTTGCCTCACTGTTGGAACCAACAGATTAGTTGCACGCTCCTCCGTGGCGGCCTCCTTCGCAACACCGTTGACCCTGTATTTTTCATTAGCTCAAGAGGCCAGCCCTTCATTTCTGTCCTAGTCTACGTCAACAACCTCCTCATTGGGTCGCTGTACACCTTTGCCATTCAGCGTGTCAAGGACCTGTTGCACGCCACCTACCAGATAAAGGACCTCGGGATTGCCCAAGTGTTCCTGGGTATGGAGTTGGAACATGACCGCTCCTAGGGTGTCCTGCACATTCAATAGGCTACCTACATCCAGACTGTTGGCTCTAGTGGGTGTCGAGGAACCCTCAAGGATACCTAGCTATCACTGAAGGACGCTACCAGTGTTTGGACAGCCAATGGAAACCTTTGGTGAAGAGTGTGGATCACAAGGATGACGGATATGAGTGGGCAGAGCACGTTGCATTCAGTATATCTGAATATAAACACAAATTTGTTACTTAGCATAGTCAGATTATTATAGCCTGTGATCCAAGCTTTCCAACGCATCCAAGTACGCCCAAATCGGAGTAGTAGAGCCCTTGCTATGGTCGTCAAAGTAACCCTTGGTGGAGCCGGGCCGCCCACCATGGCCACGAACAGGATTGACGGGAGGCACTTTGACGGTGGCCTGTCGAAGCGCCCTTCCTGTCATTCCAACGTGGGGAGGGGCTTGCCTTGGTCCAGGAAACCATCCACATCCATTCCTTCATGGCTCATGTGCGTTTGGAGCCCATTGGAGACGAACTCGGATCACTGGCGGTAGATTACCCCGCCACCTATGGCGGGCACCAGATTCCACACGTCCAACACCCGATTTTCGGACTAGGCTAACATTCTGAATACTCACTCAAATCGAGTGATTCAAAGCTCGATCCTGCATGGAAAACTCCAAAAAATCCAAATCTAAGGTCAGATGAGGCGTTCGACCACTCCTCAGTGGTCAAACCAGGGAGTACTATCAACGGCACTTATGGCAAGGGACACACCATGTCAACAATCTCCCCCTTGCACCGCAGCCTTGATCTCCTATCCTTGGAACCTGTAGCATTTTAAACTTCACAGTGTAGACCAAGCTTCATGCAGCTCATTTCGTGTCTGTCCTTGGACTGTGCCTTGGTCATGGCATCGGCGAGCATGCGCTTAGTGCCACAACGCACAATGGACGCATCTCCCTTCGTCACCAAGTCCCGCGCATAGTGATGACGGATCTCGATGTGCTTGGTCCTCCTGTGCATCACTGGGTTCTGGGTGAGGCTGATGGCACCTATGTTGTCAACATTGAGTACCGTTGGCTTCCTTTACGGCACGCTAATGTCCTTTAGCAGCCGCCGCAACCACACCGCCTCCTTCGCGGCTTCTACAAGTGAAATGTACTCCGCTTCGGTGCTGGAAATTGCAACACAGTCCTATTTCCTGCTTGCCCATGAAACTGCTGTACCACCAAGCACAAACACGTACCCTGACATTGATTTTCTCTCATCCACATCACCAGCCCAGTCGGCATCAGAGTATCCGACAAACTCGAGGGAGTCATCACGCGCTACCCCTCGAAACACGAGCCGCGACTGTTTTCTCGCCTTGAGATAGTGGAGGATCCGCTTCACCGCTTGCCAATGTAGCGGCACGTAGTCAGCAACGCAGCGGCTCACTTGGCCCTCCATGAAGGCCAGGTCGGGCCGCATTGCCACCATGGCGTACATGATGGTCCCTACCGGGAAATGGTATGGCACACCTGCCATCTCCTTGTCACCGTCCGTGCTCAGCCCCATGCTCGAGCTCAGCTCAAATGTGGTGGTCATGGGTGTGCCAATGGGGTTGTACTCCTCCATGTTGTAGCAATAGAGTACCTCTTGCTCGTACTTTATTTGCACCATCCCCAGCGTGCGTGCCTTTTGGTCCCTCTTGATGGCGATGCCAAGGTAGTACTCGAGCTGGCCCATGTCGATCATTTTGAACAGACCGCCCAGCTGCCGCTTCAAATTCACCAACTCCTCCATGTCTGATGACCTCACATTACGTGGATGAGGTCATCCACGTAAAGGACCACAATCTGGTGCGACCCCGGCTGCTTCCGCACGTACACACTCTGATCCGCTTCGCAGCGCTTGAAGCCAAGCTTGGCCATGAAGCCGTCCATTTTCAGGTACCATATGAGTGGCGCTTGCTTCAGTCCGTAGAGCGCCTTTTCAAGCCGGCACACCTTCCTCGACGGTGCGTCCACCCCCTCCGGCACCTCCATGATGACCTCCTTGTCCAGGTCGTCATTGAGGAACGCAGTTTTCACGTCCATTTGGTGGACTTCGTAGTCGCGTGCCGCCACCACCGAGAGGATGGAGCAGATGGAGGAGAACCTCGCCACCGGTATGAAGGTTTCATCGTAGTGTTCACCCTTCTGTTGGGCGTACCCCTGCGCCACCAGCTGCGCCTTGTACCGCTCAGCCTTCCCCTCCTTGGTGAGCTTCTTCTTGAAGATCCACTTGGAGCCAATGATTTTTGCGCCCTCCAGCCTGTTGATCAGCTGCCACATGCCATTCTCTTCACGGGAGGTGAGCTCAAATTTCAGGGCTCCCTCCCACTCGGCCCCATAATTCTGCTGTAATGCCTCCTTGACATTCTTGGGCTCCTCTTGCACAAAGAACGATCAAGCAAACCCTGTCCAGATGCCCTCCGCGACATCGTACCATTTTTCCATCCTCCTTGCGCGCTCGCTTCTCCGATGTTGTTTCTGTTGAGGCTGCTGCTATTGTTGCTACTGCTGCTGTTGCTTCCCTCTCGAGGCGCCACTCGCACCGCTGTCCTGCTCCCCCTCTCTTGGGGACCGTGGGGATGCGGGCTCACTCCCCGCCTCCTCGTTCAGCTCCACTGCTACCGGCGCTTAGGACTCATTGTCCGACTTGGCTGAAAGCAAATCAGCCGCTCCCCCATCCCCCGGATGGTTCCCGCCGGTTGGAGCCGCTCGGACTTCACCCTCTTCTGTGTCCTCGGGCATCTCCCCTTCAAGGAGTGGCAGCTACTCCCCACGCTTGGAGAGGCCCGTGTCCTTGTCCGTCCAATGGCTGTCCTTGTCAAACGTGACGTCGTGACTCTTCACGATCTGTTGCCTCCGTAGGTCGAAGTGCTGGTATGCATTGCTCCCGCTCTCGTACCCAAAGAAGATGCACCGGAGAGTCCGCGGGTCCAACTTTCCCTGCCCCTCCCGTGCCTGCACAACAACACGTGCAACATAACCAAACGTGCGGAAGTGTGCCATATTTGGCTTCCTCCTGCTCCACACTTCTTGTGGCATCTTCCACACCTAAGACTTTGCGTCTTTTTGCGGCTTTGTCGTCGTCAGGTTCATGATGTACACCGCTATTCATGCCGCCTCGTCCCAGTTCCACTGCGCGAGGCTGGCATCGCTCAACATGGACTGGACCATGTTGAAGATGGTGTGGTTTGCCCTTTTGGCAATGCCATTCTGCTGCAAACAGTGTGGCGTAGTTTTTGGCCACACGATCCCCTTGCTCTTCATCCATGCCGAGCAACCCTCATACTCGCCACCGTTGTCATTCCGGAACTCCTTCACCTTCAAGCCTGTTTGCCACTCCACTGCCGCCACAAACTCCTGCATACATGTCAGAACATCACTCTTCCTCTTGATGATGTAGAGGTAGACCTTGCGGCTGTGATCTTCAATGAAGGTCACGAAGAAGCGAGCGCCCCNGCCCTTTTGGCAATGCCATTCTGCTGCAAACAGTGTGGCGTAGTTTTTGGCCACACGATCCCCTTGCTCTTCATCCATGCCGAGCAACCCTCATACTCGCCACCGTTGTCATTCCGGAACTCCTTCACCTTCAAGCCTGTTTGCCACTCCACTGCCGCCACAAACTCCTGCATACATGTCAGAACATCACTCTTCCTCTTGATGATGTAGAGGTAGACCTTGCGGCTGTGATCTTCCATGAAGGTCACGAAGAAGCGAGCGCCCCTGATGGAGCTCTCAAATGGTCCTCAGAAGTCAGTGTGAACCACCTCTAACTTCGCGGATGCACGCATCCCTTTGCCATCAAATGGCTGACGTTTTGCCTTTTCGACCACGCACGGCTCGTACATGGCATTCTTGGCTGCATCAAGGATCTTGACCTCAAGACCCCGCACCACTTCCTTCTTTGCCATGTCCCTCAGTTGAGGGAGCGATGTGACATAGGTGGCGGTGCCACAGGTCCTGGTCACCTTCATCCTTTGTCATGAAGTTGACGGCGTCAGCCCTCACCACATCGGCAAGAACCTTGGTATGAAGAAGGTTTAGGTCCTCCTCCCTCTTGCCACATAGAATCACATCGCCATCCCCCTCCTTCCGGATGATGGCCTCTTTCTTGTTGAAGAGTACCTCAAGCCCTTTGTCGGTAAGGCGGCTCACTGACAGCAGGTTTGCCCCAAAGTTGGGCATGTGGAGCACGTCGTAGATGGTGCACGGAATGACTTTTCCGTTCACCACCGACTCAATGCGAATATTGCCTTCCCCCACGGCCAACTCAGTTTTGCCATTGGCCACTATCACACGCCGCTCAGTGGCACCGTAGGTGACAAATGCTGCCCGGTTGCATTGTGCGTGGCGGCCTGATCCAGAGTCGATCACCGTGACTTCCGGATCTGTCAAGTCGGTAGACTCCCTGGCCATCATGGCTTGGGTGTCCTTCTTCCCGCCCTTCCCGGGCTGGTACGACTTTTTGTTGGGGAAATCACGTGCGCAGTGACCCTGTTTGCCACAGTTGTAGCACTCCCCCTTGTTGTCACCTCTCTTGGTACCCTGCTTGGCACCCTTACCCTTCTTGCCTCCCCCTCCCATCTTGGGGGTGGAAAGCATAGGCGGAACTTGACATTGTCCCGCTCTCTCTCCCACCACGCCGCATCCATTCATTGCGGACGTACTCAACCACCTTCAGCTATGTCAGCTCATCGGCGGACCAGCCGCCTACAACAGTGATCATGGGAGTCCAACTGTTTGGCGAGGCTAAAAGGAGGAGCATGACTTGCAGCTGAGGGTTGACCTTCCATCCGGTGGCTACGCACTCGGCTCTGAGAGACTCAATATGCTGCAGGATCTTCATGATGTCGTCGCCTTCGTTGGCTCGGAGGGTGACAAGCCTCTTGAAGAGGAAGAGCTTGTTAGCAAGGTTGGTGGACTAATAGATGGTGTAGAGCTTCTTCCAGGCCTCCACAGCCTCCGTGCATCCTTGAATCAGTGCACGCTGCGGCGGGGCTAGCGTTGGCACCATCAATGCAAGCGGCTTCTTGTTGCGCTTCTTGTACTTGTCTACACCTTCCGGCGTCCCGGTATCCGGAGGGACGGTCTCTTTACCGTTGACCAGCTCAAGCAAGCCTTTATCATCGAGGTAGATCTCAAACTGCCACCTCCACAAAGGGAAGCCGTTCCCATCAAACTTGGAGACGGCGCAGATGCCATCTTGCTCGGTCATTGCCATGGCGCGCAACTGTAGCGTGAAGGTTAAAGAGCTAGGGTTCTTCTAGGCACGTGGACCCATAGCCCTTTGTTGGATCTAGTGGGTGTGGAGGCACCCTTAAGGATGCCTAGCTCTCAACGAACCACGCTACCAGTGTTTGGGCAGCCAATGGACACCTTTCGTGAAGAATGTGGAGCACAAGGATGACGTATATGAGTGGGCAGAACACGTCGCATTTAGAAGATCTGAATCAAAACATCATTTTGCTGGTTAGCATAGTGATATCACATCAGATTCTTATAGCCTATGATCTAAGCTTTCCAACACATCCAAGCACGCCCAGGTTGGAGCAATGGAGCCCCTGCTACCGCCATCGAAGTAACCCTTGGTGGAGCCGCCCACCACGTCCACGAACGAGAGTGATAGGAGGCGCTTCGACGGTGGCCTGTCGAAGTGCCCTTCCACTCATTCCAACATGGGGAGGAGCTCTCTCTGGTACAAAAGACCATCCATATCCATTCCTTCATGGCCCATGTGTCTTTGGAGCCCATTGGAGACGAACTCGAATCACTGGTGGTGGATTATCCCTCCACCTATGGCGGGTACCACATTCCACACGCACAACACCCGATTTTGGGGCTAGGCTAACCTTCTGAATACTCACTCAAATTGAGTAATAAAATGCTTGATCGTGCATGGAAAAATCCAAGGAATACAAATCTAATGTGAGATTAGATGTTCGACCACTCCTCTGTGGTCAAACCAGGGAGTGCGATCAACGACACTCATGGCAAGGGGCACACCATGTCAACACAGACCCTGTCCGCTTGCTTAGCCAAGGTTTTGCCTCTCATCCTGAGTGCGTCCACACCCATTGCGCGGGAGCCAGTCAACGTGACTACGTATCTACGAGTCATCGGGTCAATGATGTTTCTAGCGTTGACGACGCAGCCAGACATTGCATTCGCCGTCAACCTCCTGGCGCAGTTCTCCTAGGAGCCATGTCACCTTCATTTTGAGGCTGCGCTCCGCGTACTACACTATGTCTTGACACCATAACGAGGCCTTATGTACCATCAAAAACCGTCCGTTGTCGTAGTGGGCTACACTGACAAAGACTTGGCTGGCAGTCAAGACGACAATAGCTGACTGGGTGGATTTTCCTTGTTTGCGACATGGCTCTGTCTTGGCACAGTGGCAAGTAGGGTTGCATGATACGCAAAACTATTGAGGCTGAGTACATGACTCTTGGTTCTGGCGCATGTGAGAGCATGTGGTTACGTTGTCTATCGTCCGAGTTGCATTAGTCTGTTGCATCCATCACGTTATACTGTGAGAATGAGAGTGCCATGGCCATCGCCGATAATGACGGCGTACATCATACACACACACACACACACACACACACACACACACACACACACACACACACACACACATACACACACACACACACACACACACACACAC
>SZWC01001449.1:44198-78707 GCA_023375785.1 Penium margaritaceum
CACACACACACACACACACACACACACACACACATATACACAAAGTACATCAATGTTGAGTATCACTATGTATGTTTGTTGTTTCAGGAAGACAGTGTCATGATCGTGTGGGTTTAGATAGAAAGGCATTTGGCTGACGTCTTGACCAAGGCACTAAATTGTGACTCGTTCAAGAAAGTTGTGAGTGCGGTCGGTGTGCGTCCGTGAGCTGCTCTCTCTACCCTTTCCAATGCATTACCTTTCCTGGGGGAGTCCTGCCTACTTGATGGATGTGCTCACTGCACGCCCATGTGCACTGCGCCTGTGAATCATGGGGGAGTGTTGGTTTTGCACACCTCTCATTGTGCTCTTTATGTCCTCCCGGCTTGTGTTCATCGGCATGCAGATGACTAATGGTGACATGGAACGCTACTAGAGCGTTTTCTGGTGGAGCTGACGCACACTGAGGTTTGCACGGGGTTTGTTGGACCCTATTCCCTCAGACGCCAGACGTGCTTAGCTCCATCGGCGGGCCTCCTCAACAGTCATGCCGCTGGCTGTCATTGCATCTAAAAACACTGCATATGCATGTCCTGTGCCAGATCTGAATGCATGGTTGCATTTGCAGTGTTGTGCTCTGCTTAGCGTCCAAGTTTCAGGTTTTTTGGACACCGTTGTTGCCTGGGACATTTTAGTCGAGACGCTGCCTGGGTTAAGGCAGTCATAATCCCTTCCTGCTCTTTTCCTAGATACCTTTGACTGCACGACTGCGTTTGCAGCATGGGTATGTTAGTATGGTCCAGTTTTAAGGAAAAATGGACAACGCCCGGGTTTGGGGCTGTCGGTTGCCTGGCAGGGCTCGCTGAGAAAACCGAGCTTATCAGGGAAACAGAGAATTTCCTGATTGGTCGGTAACCTGAGTTACAAGCTCTACAGAGCTGAGCTAGGCCTAGTTCTGTGAGGGATCTCTCAGTTCCTGTCATTCTTAGTTGCTTATCCATTCATACTCAGTTTTGTCTAGCTTTCTGGAGCTAACTCCTCAGGGCTCAGTTTTCTCTCACAAGTCTCAGAGTAGTTAGGGAGGGACAGCAGTGCGAAGCAACAAGGGTGGGGCCATGCCTACTCCAACCACGATGCAGCCCCAACTAGCCGCTTTAGACTAGTTTCTAGTTGTGGCTTCCCCTGATCCACATGCCGTTGAGGCAGCTAAGGCTGTGTTAGAGGCGGCATACAAAACAACCGGACTTTGGTGATTCCGTACTGTTCTTAGGCATACAAATCATGCGTGATTGCACGCCTTGGATACTCCTGGTGCATCAGGAGTGGTACGCTCTCACCTTGGGGGAGCTTTTTGCTGACTTGCTCGAACCTATCCGCATGGGTCCACACCCCTCATGCCTGATGGGAAAGATGACTTCAAGGTCAACAACCTAGCTGATCTTTGGGAGCTTGTCGACGTTGTTGAAATAGTATGCACCTTGTCCACTGCCTAGCTGGCTAGCTACACATACAGACAAGGCATGCACTGCTCTATGGAGTATGTCCCCTTGGTCTGTTCTGAGATGGGCCAGGAATGCACTGCCCATAATGGGTATGTCCCATGTGCCTCATCATAGGAACCATACCTTTTTGGCTTGGTTGATTAGGCACCGGAGTCTCAAACCAGAGGTCGCGGGTTCAAACCCCGCGACGACCGCAATTTTCTTTGTGGCCAAAACTGGGACAGGAAGCTTCTAGGAAGCTTACTAGAGCCTGCCTTGAGGATGACACTTGGCGGTCTAAGGACGCGCCAAGTAGGAATGTAGGTTGAGGTTGGCTCCAATGGAGCCACTACAAGCAGAAGCTTTAGCAAAGCTCTGCAAGTATAAAAGCCTGTACCTTGCATGCATCCATTTACAGTTCTTGCCTTTGAGACTCCTCACAGAGTGTCCAACCAAAGGTAGACACTAAAGACCAACATGCGGACTTCGTGAGGTTGCAAACCAAACAACCTAAAGTGTGGATCCCTCGTTCGAGGGTGATATGTTATCTTGGTTGCAATACCAAGAGCGGTTGGCGGCCTCCCATGTCGGGACCCGTTTTCTAGACCGTTGCTATCCGGCGCATTGACAGACGTAACTCTGTACCTGTGAGTCATCGGTTCATTTTTGTGCCTAGCCACGGCGACATTGGCTTCACTGTCCAACTGCTTGCACATTTTTCCCAGGCACCGCGCATGCAATGTCTAGAAGCTGCTGTCCAATGTGTGAGGTATGTTATGTCCACCTCGCGCATCGGTCTATGGTACTCCAGTCATCCCTTGGTGGTGCTTGACGGTTACACCGAGAGTGACTGAGCTTGGAGTGCAGATGGTAAGAGCCGGACATGCTATATCTTCTTGATCGGCGGCAAGGTTGTGTCTTGGCGGAGTGGCAAGCAAGACTGCATTGTTTGTAGCACTGCTGAGGCTGATTACTTGGCACTCAATGCGATGGCCACTGAGAGCGTGTGGTTGGTGCGCCTGTTGCATGAGTTGCGTCAGTCTGTAACCCCTGTTGTGATACATTGCAATAACCCGATCACAATTGTCATCGCTGATAGCACAGATGTGTTTCATGATTGCACAAATCACATTGGAGTTGAGCATCATTGGGTGCGCGCACTTGTGCAAAAACGCAAGATCGAGGTCATCTGGGTAGGTACGGATATGCAGCGTGCTGACTTCCTGACAAAGGCCATCGGCCGGATGAAGTTTCTTGCGGCTGCACGCTTTGAGAGACTTCACCCGGCACTCGCTGTTGACTGACCTCCTCATGCAAGCTGTTGCTTGTGCAAGTCAGTGCCTGTACGTTCATGGACTTGTTCGCCATCCGGTCATGGGGGAGTGATGTTGTCCACAACTTGCGGTGATCCCTCAGTTCATGTCCATCCTCGTGCAGATCCCTGACGGGACAGCCAGCTCAGACCGATGGGGGAACTGGCGTGGCCATGGAAGTGCCCAAGACTCCATGACAATGTAACCGGTGACACTCGTGAGGAGTTGGGGCTCAGGCTTGACCGTTCTAGGCTTTTCGGAAGTGACACCGGCTGGCCGGTTGCACGTTTTCTATTTATCAAACACTTGTTGGTGACTGAACCATGTTGTGTGGACATCTCTTGCGTAAGGTTTTGCACACTTCTCCGTTTGGTTCAGACAGTTCTTGATTCCGATACCTGAGTGGGGAGATATGGCCAAAAGCGTGGTTTTTGACCGGTTTGTCTGCGATGGGAAAATGCAACCCGTTGGCGCACCGCTGCCAGCGGGCGGTACTGAAGCAAAGCCTTGGTTTGAATGACGTGTTCTGTTCCTTTCCTCACTATCCCTTGCATGACCTGTGAGTCAGCATGCCAGATCTTTGCTGTCAAGCTAGCGAATAGTTGAGCTAGGAAGCTTCCAAGATTTGTCTCATTTTTATCTCATTGAATTGTCGGCTTGCGTCCTCGCTGACTACCTGGAGCTTCGGTTTTCAAGTTTTGAAAGCTCCAATGTTGAGAGCGATGTCTGACCTTGTAGCTCGCCTCGGCTTCTAGGTTCGAAGGTAGCCTTAGAGATTCTGTCGCTGTTAGCTTTGCAGGTTGCTGGTGAGAAGATGCGTAGAGGCTTGCTAGCGACACAACCGCTGAGTGGGTGCCAGTGCCCGGTGAGACGGGGACAACAGTCACAGGTCATACACACAAAGGCAAGGGTCTGGCTAGGAGACACAAGTTAGAGTGTCATAATGCTTCAATACCATTTGCAGAGGGAGTTAACAAATGAAAAGTCCATAGCATAAATGCCTGTAGCGGTGCACGGCGGGTGTCGCACGCGGCAGTGCAAGGTCTGTCGTAAAACTGGCCCAAAAAACCGTTTTAATAGTAACTCTACGCAGATAATTTAGAACGCTACGCCGTCTGAACCTAAACGTGTAGGATCTCAAGTCGGACGCTATGACTGGTCACATGCATGCATCCGGCATCGAATGACGGACACACAATGCAAAACATGCAAATCGGGCCCACGGCCAATCCACTGACAAAATCCTACAAGCTACAGAAAAACTGCAGAAGGTCCGAGACGACATTGAGGACGATGGGAAACTTGTCGGTCACCTCCGAGTGGGTGGTCCACCACCTGCCGACGCATCGGTGCCTCCTTGGTCCGCATTAGGGATCTACACGGGCATGGACATGGCCGATTGGCCACAGTAATTTATACAACTCGACGTGAATGTCACCAATCAGAACTCTCCCCCATGACCCGATGGTACGCATGTCCATACTCATGCAGAAATGGTACAAGTGCAACAACAAGTAGAAAGACAGACGCAAAAAAAGCACACCCTACAATCAACCACTCTCAGGCAAAGGGCAAAGCCCGACAGAACGAATGGCCACAAAAAAATTTCGCGAGCTAGTGCCTTCGTCAGGAAATCAACACGTTGCTTGTAGTGCCAACCATGTGACGGAGATCACGTGTCGCACCATCAGATCACAAATGAAATGGTGCTTAAGCACAATGTGCTTTGTGCAAGAATGAAAAACACCAAAGTTCTCTGCAATGGCAAGAGCACTCTGGTTATCGCAGCAAAGCTCAATGGTGGACAATGACTGACCCAACTCAAGGAACGGGCGTTGTAGCCAAACTGCCTTAGCAGCCCCTGCACCCATAGCAACGTACTCTGCCTCCAACGAGCTACGTGCAATGCAACCATGCTTCCCGCTACGCCAAGACACACTGGTACCATCGAGTAAGAACACGTATCTGGTGTGATTATGTCAGTCTAGACTCCAGGCCCAATCGCTATTGGTGTAGCCGTCAAGAACCACCGAACACTGCCGGCGAAAGCAGAGTTTGAGGTACTGTGAGGATACCACGTACCGTACCACACGTACAACAACATGAAGGACTCTAGCTCATGGAGCCTGCGAGAACTGTGCAAGGAGGTTGACGGCAAAGGCAATGTTGGGGCGTGTGGTGATGGCCAGGTACATCAGAGATCCGATCAGACTGAGGTACAAGGTCACGTCCACCGTCTCCCCCAAGTATGTAGGGTCGTCCACCTTTAGGGAATCCTACCTGTCATGTGTGAAAGGTCTGGAGGCTATAGTTAATGCGCCAAGGAGATCAATGAAATGCTCTCCCACAACACATGCGTATCGAGCTTGATGCAGTAGGAGTATCCGATGTCTGCGGTCTTGCACGATCTCCAAGCCAAGAAACACCACTGTAGGGCTGAGGTCCTTCATCCTATAGACAGTATAGAGGACTGCCTTGGCCTCCTTCACGGCCTCCATAGAGGGAGATGGGATCAAGAGGTCGTCCATATAGACCAGGATAGCAGTGAGCCGCTCAGGTGACTATCGAATGAAAAGAAAGGGATTTGTGTCCCTCCGTACACATCTCGCACGAGTCAGCATGCGTGTAATCTCTTGGTTCGAACACCGAGGAGACTGCTTGAGGCCGTAAAACGAATTGTGCAAGTGCTAGACCTTGTCACCGTCCTCAAAGCCTGGTGCCTGGGCCACGTCAATCTCCTCATTCATAGAGCCATGGAGGAACATATTGTTCACATCCATCTGGTGCAGTTCCCAGTCATGCTGAGCCACCACACCGAACACAGTGCCAACTGAGGTCATGCGACCAACGGGGGCAAAGGTGTCAGTGTAACCATCGCCTTTGATCCGGGAATATCCCTTGATGACCAAGCGAGCCTTGTGGCATTCTCGTGAGCCATCTGACTTGAACTTCTTGTAGAAGACCCACTTGACCTGAATAACCTTCCTCCTAGGTGGAAGGTTGACTAGCTCGTAAACTCCGTGCTCTCAGATGGCACGAAGCTCATCCTTGCAGGCAGCACACCAGGCGTCTGCGTCTTATGATAAGAGAGCCTCCCTTAGTGTGCCTCAATCAGGCACCATGTAGGGAGATCTTTGAGTGGCAAGTGCACATGCCTCAGCGCTGGGCTTGATGAGCACAAGATCAGTTACTAAATCACAAGCGGTGCGAAACTCATGAGTGACCAGACCGTGCCTGACAGGGCACGCTGGATGCACCTCTCTGTGATCTATGCAGACATTCAGGCCTAGGGCCTTCGTGGCAGGGTCACCACTCGCAACAATGCGAGTGGAGCGACTAGGTGCGGGGCTTGACGCTTGCTAGAATCCAGAGACCAATGGTCAAAGACGACCACCGGGTTCATGCGAGAATCGTAGAGCTCACTTCTAGCTTAGAGACGAGCACAATCATAGCTGGTGATGAGTGACACAAAGGAGCATTTGATGTAGTGTGAGGAGATGCTGGTGAAGTGGCAAGGAACACAAGGCTTGGTGTGAGCAAGGCAGCAGGAGCAGGAGTACAGGTGGGCTCACGCACAGAGGCAGGAGTGCTGGTGGGCATGGGTACAGAATCATGTGTGCCTGTGGGGTGCGAAGGAACATGGGTAGAGACGGACTGAGCTGGATAGGTCTCTGGACAGACAACCATGATCGCTAGGTCATGAAGGGTCAGAGACTGAGAAGAGGAGGGGGCTCGAATGGACACATCTGCCGAATGAGAGGTGCTCGTAGGCCTAGACTCCCCCATCTGTCCAGAAGCCTCATATATAGTAACGTGCATGATGAACACCGACATGATGGCGGTCAGGTCACGGAAGGTGAGATACTAAAAGAAGAGTGCATCGTGAGACTCAACAATGTGACGATGAGTGGGGTCAAAAAAGCTCCAAGGCCTCGACCATGGGGAGATGTCCACAAAGGCACACAAGCAACCTTGCGGGGAGACCTTGGACCCCTGCTGGTCCTTGGTGTACCATACATAAGCCATGGAGCTCCAGACACAAGCGAGACGAAGATCGGCACAATGGCCAAACAAGAGCTCGTATGGTGTAACGTGGTCTGGAAGGGGACCATGTGGGAGTCGATTCCACACACACGTAATGTAGGCAAATCCTTTGAACACGAAGGACTCAAGCACACCGCACCCGGACTGCATAGAGAAAACCGTGTCCTCCATGGTGCGGTTCCAACACTTGGAGACACCATTCTACTGAGGAGTAAGAGGAGCAGAGACCTAGTAAAAAACACCATGCTCGGTAAAGAAACTATATGTCTTGCCTAGAAACTCGCCACCACGATCCGAGCGGAACGTGTGCAACGTGTGGCGGGATTGACGCTTAGCCATCACTAGGCAGAGGCAAACCATGAGAGTTGCGTCACTCTTCACGCGTTGGCTGTAGACCCACCGCATCCGGGTGAAGTCGCCGGTCAGGGTCAGGACTCATCGGCCCCGATCAGAAAAATACTCGACAGGATGAGCACCAAGAAGGTCCGAATGGACCAACTCGAGGGGGTACAGTACTTGAGAGCGAGAGTCATGGTAAGTGCGATGATGCATCTTTCCATGAGCGCAAAAAAGACAGTCAATCTTGGACAGCCTCTTGAAAGAGGCCCCATCAACACCGAGTGCGGGTTGTGTCTGAATGAACTTAGACACAGTGTCTGAGCCCATGTAACAGAGGCGGCGATACAGCAACCGCTGGTGCTCAGCAAAGAGAACACCAGTGATGAACACACAAGTAGAAGGGAAAAGAGAGCAAGGAGAAGGAGAATTTTGAGGAGAGAGATACAAATCATCCACAACAGAGGCACGGAGAACAATGGCACGAGTATCAACAGCAGTCACAGTTGTAGAGTCTATATTGTGCTCCACAGAAAAACCCATTAGTGTACAGGCATGATAAAAAAGCAGGCTGAGCTCAAGATCAGCCACAAAAAGCACCTTAGAGAGATACAAGGGACTAGACAGACCATTAAGGCAAACAACCTCAACACCTTGGACCGGTAGTGACTGACCAGAGCCTGTACGAATGGAGCGAATACACGCAAAAGGACCGAGACCAACAAAATCACTATGTCGACAGGTCATGTGGTGAGTTGCTCAAGAATCGGTGATCTAGGTGCCAACGGTACCATGAGTGGAGGACGTCATTGTGCAACGGGCAATGGAACACTCGGTCTCAGAAGAACGCAAAGAAACAGGCAAGGAGGAATGACGAAGGGCACGAAGACGAGAGTCAGGAATCCAATTAAGACTGTCAGGTCCATCATCATCACATGCAGTTGATCCCCCCCCACGTGAGTCATCATGAGCAACAAGAATAGATAAGAAAACAGTCTGTGGATCACCCAGCTGTGATAACAATCTCACACCTCCCTGAAACCAAAGCGCCGGAAGGTGCCGATGCTCGGCGATGGTGTGGTCATGCGGATCCGGATTGCCACCGCTCGCCGGTGGAGAGACAGGAATTGATGCGGTGGTGGTTGCCATATGACCAAGGCCTGTGCTACTCGACGTAGAAAGCTATGCATTTGTGGCTTGCAGGCCACGAGTGATCTGCGCCTAGTCGAGCGGATGATGGAACTCGGTGTAGCGATTAGTGCCTCCATAGTTGTAGTAGTAAATAGCACGTCTGTTACTACCACGACTGGTGGCTCTTGATGCTACAACTGCAGGTAGCCCAAATTATGCCTCTTCTTCCCCTTCTTCCCTTGTGCAGCTATTGCCATACCCTGTGTTTGAGCTGGGGCAATTGAGGTGAAAGGAGAGGAGAAGGATGTGCAAGAGGACGGAGGCGTGTGCTGCAAGAGGGGCTTCGGTGGCGACGCAATGACCGCTGCAGCAAGGGGACTCTCCTAATGGGCCACTACTACCTCGCGGACAGGGGTCACCTGGAGAAAGAGCCGATGCACCCAAGGAAGAACCTGGAGGGAGATGGAAAAGGGCTCAAAAACGGCGTCACTGTACCCCAAGAAGATGTCCGTGTACTCAAGGCAAACGTCGGGCATGATCGTGCGGAGCGCCGACAGTTGTGTACCTCCTGAGGTCCCAAGGCGCGTGTAGATGCGCATGACCCACTGCCAGTTACCGACTGTGGACTCGGTGGATCTCTGACAAAGGGAGTGAAAGGCGCAAATGTGAGCTGCGCGGGTGGCATGTGTCTGTGCACCAAGTAGGGACAATGCCAGGTCCAAGCCCCGACGTGGATCAGAACCCTTGCTTGTGCCGTCCTCTCCAATGAAAGAGCTAAATTCCATGACAATCTCACACGGCATGGCGTAAAGGAGTCCGCGCATCGCCTTGGCCACTGTCAGCACTTGAGTGTGATCCGCGACCTGATACGGATTGTGGTAGTAAGGCCATACCCCCTCTAAGGTTTTCCAGACCTGGAAGAGAATCTCCCAGCAGTCAAAGCCATGCTTGCTGACATACCGTGGGGGCGGTGTCTCGAAGTCCTTGGGTTACCGCTCTGTATGAAGGGCAACCACAGGTTGAGAAGGAAGAGGGATGGAGAAGACACCGGGACGAGAAAATTCGCTAGAGAGGATCTCTGGGAGATGGGAAAAGGATGCTTGTGGAGGCCGGGAACTCGTTTGAGACTGGCGGAGACGCTCCTGAAGCAGGCGAATCTCACTAGCGTGGGCGTCATCCTCAATGCCTGACATATCAGGATCCTCATTCCAAGGATCAAGTGATGACTGGTCGAGTCCTGCTCATGACATTGGTGCGGGTGCTGACTGCTGTGCAGAAGGTATGGCACCTTTGACTCCCTTGGAGGTCTGTTGTGGAGTCATGGACTGTCCACGAAGGAGCTTAGTGAGCGCACGGATGGCGTCAGTGTGTTGCTGCCGCAGACGACGTATCTCATCCTCTGACTCCGCAGGACCTCAATGGCTTGCAAGCGTAGGCTAAGGTTCCCCAAGGAGGAGGATGAGGGGTCCGTTGGCCCTTTGCCCTCGTCATCGACCGGAGCCATGTCAGCGCTCATTACGGGCCGGGATGTCAAACTGATCAGATTACAGGATCGTCACCGTTTCTCGAAGATTTGCAACGCTAGTGACAAATGATGTTTCAGCCAAAAAATGGCTCAGTGTTCGTGTTGATGCCATCACTTCCAATGATGATGTTAGCATGAAGGTTTTCCAAATGAAGAAAATTTTGGAGCAATCATGCGCCAAAAGATGCTGAATGCAATGGTGGTGGTTTTGTGCAAAAAAACCTTCAGAAAGTTAAAACCGTCACCGATTTTTTTCATCCCAAAATCCGGAAAAAATCTAGATCTGAGGGCGTTGTTTCATTTCCTCGAGCCTACATGGCATGAAATGAGGCAGGAGTGGAAGCGATGGATAGGGTTTTCCAAGAGATTTCTAATGAGCTCTTACACGCCAAAAATGGTGGTCAAATGGGATAGTTGCTTTCTCTCAAGACCCTGGAGGGTGGTAAGTACGGTAAGAGTGAAGCTTCTGGGACCCTTCACAAACCCCATCTCACCATCTCATGCCTCAACTGTTTCTGGAGAGGTTGGGAAACCCTTGGTTGCTCCGTAGTGGTGGCGTAGTGATGAGGTAGCAAGGGTGTCTTTGCTGCAATTTGCCACTGCGAGTCACCATGGGTTGATGGGTCCTCCCAGGACCGTGGCTTTTGGTGTGGCTCTCACTGCTGCTGCCACTGTTGCATCTCTGCTGCGCAGCTCAGTGACGGATGCCTCGCCACTATGATATCATGAGAAGATGCGTCAAAGCTTCCTAGCGACATAGCCACTAACTGGGGGCCAGTGCCCGGTCAGACCGTGGCAATAGTCAGAGGTCGTACACACGACGGCAAGGATCTGACTAGGAGACACAAGTAAGATTGTCATAATGCTCCAATAGCATGTTAAGATAGAGTTAATAAATGAGATTTCCATAGCATAAACACCTACCGCGGCGCATGGCGGGTGTTCCACGGGGCAGTGCAAGGTCTGTCCTAAAACCGGCCCAAAACACTGTTTCGGCAGTAACTCTACGTAGAAAATTGGAATTCTATGCCGTGTGAACCTAAACGTACAGGATATCAAGCTGGGCGCTATGACTGGTCAAATGCATGAATCTGGAATCAAACAATGGATACACAATACAAAACATGCAAATCGGGCCCATGGCCAGTCCACCGATAAAATCCTAGAGGCTGTAGAAAAATTGCAGAAAGTCCAAAACAACATCCAAGACGCTGGGGGTGTCGTCCGTCAGCTCTGAGGGGGTGGTCCACCATGTGCCAACACTCCGGTGCCTCTAGGGTCCGCATCAAGGATTTGCACGGGCGTGGACACGGCCGAGCGGTCAGAGTGAGCTGTACAGCTCGACAGGAACGTCACAAATCGCAACAGGTGGAGAAGCGCGCTGTGTGCCACGTCCGTGTGCAGTCCATGGGGGACTACACACGGAACATGGATGTCTCACGTTCTTCATGTAGTCGCTCAAAGGCTACGAGCAAAACGTGAACTGATGTGTATAGACGTACGATTATTGTAGTTTTATGAGTGAGTCCATAAGAGCTTAGTTGTTTTGGCGAATGAATGGTCGAAGGATAGCAATTGTTCTCAAGGCATAAATACACCAGTGTCCATCATTTTGGTCAATATATCATCGGTTTCCATAGCAAAAAAACGAACCGATGGCGGTGTCCATAGCCGAAGATGATTTGTCAGCGGTGTCCATTGTCGGAAACATAGTGACAGCAGTGTCCATGTTTTTCACGATGGGAGCAGAAAACGAATAACATTACAGCTATATTCACCATTCACTCCAAGCATTCATTTGTGATGGACTTGCATGTCGTAAACGAACCTCACATGTTAACAAGCAGTCTTGAAAGCCTGTGGTTCATTTTGTCATTTACCGTTCTGCGGAATGGAGTATATTGAAGCTCGAGCCATGCATGTGAACCGTTTTCGTCGCGCTGTACCCGATGTTTGCGCAACGCACGGAAGAGGACAGTGCTACTGCCGATGAATACTCGCCGAATGGACGCGGCCAGTGGTAATGAGATATTGTCCATGGTGGAATTTTCCAACGCCGCGCGCACCACCAACGGATGCCGGCGGCATGTGCCAACGTCCACTCAAGATCACGCGAACAGGTTCAATGAGTGAATCGTTTCTTCGTACCAGTTTGCACTATGAACAGGTACTATCGTGTGGATTTAAGGTGCTTCTCCGTCAATTTTCTGCAATAAGTTTACACATACTATTGAACTTTGACAAACATGTTGGATTAAGATGGACAGCAACGTCCGTCCAAATGGCCCGGCACATCATGGATGGGGTACTCTCGTAGCGGACCCTGTGGCGGCTCATCGGGCATGGGTCACATTGAAGGAGCAGTGGGACCAGTATGTAGCACACAACCGAGACTTGGGATATGTAGAACCATCATGGGCCCTACCTCTTGTGACTCCAGAACACATGGCTTGGAGCTTGGGAGTACCTATGCCGAGTAGTAGGCCGCCCAAGTGTCCCGAGCCATGGAAGCAGTGGACATGGACCGAGCCACCAAGTCCGTAGTGGGCATTCAAATGTTAATTGAGAGCCAAGTATGGGCATTTGAGTATTCTTTCATTGACCTTAATGGGCATTCCATTATTGTTTCAGTGACATGTATGGGTATGCGAGTATTATTGCAGTGACAAGTATGTGCATTCGAGTATGATGTCATTGACAATCATGGGCATTCTAGCATAACTTCAGTAACAAGTATGGGAATTTGAGTTTTACTTTAGTGACTTGTATGGGAATTTGAGTATGACTTCAGCTACAAGTATGGGCATTGAAGCATTAATGATGTGAAAAGTATGGGCATTCCAGTATGATTTCAGTGACACCCATGGGCATCCAAGTCTTATTCCAGGGACATGTATGGGCATTCGAGTATAAATTCACAGACAAGCAAGGGCATTTGTGTATGAATTCAAGGCCAAAAAAGCATTGTTTTAATGTGTAAAGGTACGCGATTTCTCTTTCTTTCAATGTATGATCGTAAGTTTTGAGTTCAATGTGTTGTATTCAGATAGCCTTCATCTTCATGGGTACATTTGGTATCTATTGCATGGGTACTGGAAGTCATTAAATCAATGGACATAATTGTGATGTTAACAAACAACTACATGTCTTCAGACAAACAGGAAGAAGAACTAGAACCCAAACCACTATGGATCCGACCACTTTGGATCCAGGGCTCTACACAACCAGAGCCACTGACACACCTCACTGGCACATCCATGCCATCACTGACAGGATATTGCATAAAAGAAAATTTCCTCATCGGCATCATGCAAGTCAGTTTCTTTGTCTTCTTTTTCTTCTTGTTCGGAGAAAATGTCATCCCCGTACCTATCCCCTGATTCTGCTTCACTTGTATAGGCATCCATTGGAGATCCATTATTGTATATCACTGTACAATGGCACATGCCTAGTTATCTCGTAGTTCTTGGCTGCCACACACTGAGAGGAACCCCACAATCTAGTCAAGTAGATGACTTGAAGTCATGTTTCAGGGTCCTTGTCTAAGTGCTTCGACAGAAGAGGCATTTGATTGAAAGGGAATGAAATGACCGTGTCACAATTCTATGTGTACATATTCTTAGTTTCTGCTTCTGATTCGTTTTCATGAAAAAAGAAATTGGACATCATTCATTCACAAGTGTTGCGAAGTACGCTAAGAGGCATTGAGGATTACACCATCTTCCAGAAACTGTGTNTTTTTCTTCTTGTTCGTAGAAAATGTCATCCCCGTACCTATCCCCTGATTCTGCTTCACTTGTATAGGCATCCATTGGAGATCCATTATTGTATATCACTGTACAATGGCACATGCCTAGTTATCTCGTAGTTCTTGGCTGCCACAAATAGGAATACAGTGTGTGGCACACCAATGTTGCATTAAGTGCAACATTGGTGTGCCACACACTGAGAGGAACCCCACAATCTAGTCAAGTAGATGACTTGAAGTCATGTTTCAGGGTCCTTGTCTAAGTGCTTCGACAGAAGAGGCATTTGATTGAAAGGGAATGAAATGACCGTGTCACAATTCTATGTGTACACATTCTNAGAAAATGTCATCCCCGTACCTATCCCCTGATTCTGCTTCACTTGTATAGGCATCCATTGGAGATCCATTATTGTATATCACTGTACAATGGCACATGCCTAGTTATCTCGTAGTTCTTGGCTGCCACACACTGAGAGGAACCCCACAATCTAGTCAAGTAGATGACTTGAAGTCATGTTTCAGGGTCCTTGTCTAAGTGCTTCGACAGAAGAGGCATTTGATTGAAAGGGAATGAAATGACCGTGTCACAATTCTATGTGTACATATTCTTAGTTTCTGCTTCTGATTCGTTTTCATGAAAAAAGAAATTGGACATCATTCATTCACAAGTGTTGCGAAGTACGCTAAGAGGCATTGAGGATTACACCATCTTCCAGAAACTTCGTTAAACAAAACTACCAACCCAACTACACCCCGAGTGAAAACAAGTCTATTACATGAGTGCAATCCGGGGTCACTTGTGATCTGGCCTGAACCTCTTCCCGAAGGACTGGTCTTCTGTAAACTCTGCAAAGCACACACATGGAAACGATCTAGCGGGAGAAACATGACTTACAACAACGTTCTTAAATCCTTAAACAACAACAAGGAATACTCGCGAGATTGCAATGGAAGACACTGCACGACTGCTAGCTAAAACAAACTCACCACATGTCGAAAGAACAGTTGATGCTTTCCACCTCGGTATGGAAAACCCTCCAAAACTCCTCACGATCCTCTGCATCATTGTGGTCTACTCCTTCATCGCCACTGGAGACTGAGACGGGGTCGACTACCTCCTGCCCCCCCTCCTCCCCCTCCTCGTCCTCCTCCTCCGCCCTGTCCTGGCCCCCCCTCCTCCCCCTCCATGTCATCCTCATCATCCTCCTCCTCCTCCTCGTTTTCCTCCTTGTCCTCATCCTCCTCCTCCCCCTCCTCGTCCGACTCTGCCTCCTTTTCAGCACAAGGGGCATCCTCTTCCTCATCCCCGGAGTACCCCATGGCGTCCATGTTTGACCTGCACAACGCCCTCATGCGACGCTCTGCCTCTAGCTCTGTGACAAGTGTGGCAGCCATCTGCTCTGTGGTTGGGGCCTCCATGTTAGGACATGTCCGACACACATGGCCTTGCTTCCCACAACGGAAACATATGTGCCGCTTTTTCACCTTGGTGTACCTGTCCAATCTCACTGTGGCTCGACGCCACCGCCCGCAACATGGGCCAGGTTGCTTCCACTTCGGGGTAGCTGGCTTCACAAGCCTCACCTTCGGCAAGGGGAAAGGATCGTTGTGCGTCCGTTTGTATCTAAGGTTGAGGTAGCCAAAGTCAAAGTACGCCACGGAATTGAGGGCATTCTCCAGCAGAGACTGCAAGCATGGGGGCATGGCACCCCATAATCACGCAAGCGGCCGCACGAGCACTCTTTGGTTTTGATGTTGACGTGTCATGGAGTGTTGTTTTGGCGCACCATTGTGCCGTTTGTCGAGGGTACAGCCTCGTCTCCATCCAGGTCCAAACTGTACTCCCGACTGCGATCACAACTGTTTTTCACCTTAAGGTACAGTGCCGGCGCGTCGCTGCCCTCGGCGTCATGTGCCATCTTGCGGCGAATGTGCCAGAGCCTCTACACAAACATGTAAAGGTTGATGAAACACAAGTGCTAGTACATTTTCCGAAGCTCCACGAGCTTGCCGTTGAGGGACTCCATGGCGTTGCTGTTGGTGTGTCCTCTGCAATGTATAGGACAATAAAGCCTGCTTCATCGTTCCTTGGGGATGCGAGGCTCCCCATCACCACCCAGTAGGTAGTCCACAGCCTTTGGAACTGTCTACCGCATCTTGGCCAGTCCCAATCCGCCTTCGTTATCACATGGGCGAGGTTCTAGGACAGAGAGCCTGACTTGCCCTGGCACTGAGACTACACGTTTTGCATGAGGTGCCACATGCAGTAGATGTACATTGCACCCGATAGTTTGGCCTCCACGGCATTGGCCAAGCCTTTCTCACAGTCTGAAATGACCATGGTGCCAACCTGTGTGGTGGTTGGGTAGGCTGCTGCCACAAGCTCGCATAACCACGTCCAGTTGCGCTCGTCCTCTTAGATCCACGTCACCAAAGCGTAGGCCGCGGGCATGGCGTTTTCGTTCGCATAAAGAAAGTGCATGATCAACAATACGTGCTTGTACCCATTCTTCAGGTGGGTACCATCCATGATGAGCACTCGCCGAGTGTACTCAAAACTTCTGCGGTAAACTCCGGGTGCGACAAACACCTGGTTGAACGCACCAGTTTTCCGGTCCTTATCATCTTTTGCGATGGCGGGCGGGTCCACCTTCAAGTGCTGCATGAAATAGCATGTAAAACACAATAAATCCGAAACAAAGAACAAAACTGAGGCAGTAGAAAACAACTGTAAAAAGAAAAAGGGAAAGTGTCTGGTCATGATATACCCAGTTTTCAGAACTATATAGCTGATATGCTAATGCCGGACACAAGATAAGGCATATGACAATGCCGCACAAAAAATAATGCATAGGACAATGTCGCACAGAAAATAACGCATATGACAATGTTTTACATAAAATAACGCATGTGTCAACGTTACACAGAAAATACCTTAGGAACCCAGATTCGCTGAAAACATGTTCCCGCCACATACCATGTAGCATTGATGCATGCCATGATTTTTGTCATTCACTATGTCTCAGACGGATGCACCATTGCACTAATTCCATGTCAGGTCCAAAACACATGCTATGATCCAGCATGAGGAAAGGGATGGACGGCTGGTTGATTTTGTTGCGGAGGCTAGGCAGATGGTTGCTTTTGTAATGCATGGTGGGCGGATGGTTGCTTTTCTTCCAAACCACAGGCGGATCGTTACTTTTCTTCCAAATGACGGGCAGATGACAGTCACACTTTGTGTTTTATGGGTATCTGAGCTGTTTCACCCAAACGAAAAAGTCATGTGGACTTCATCCACGTATCCGGACAACATGCAACACAAACATGATTTATCATGTACATCTTTCCCAGACAGATCTTCTTCACGTGGTATAGGGTGGTGTAGAGTACCTTGGTGTTGCCGACCTTCGTTATGACTGCCTGCAGCGCCTTTGGTGTGGCTGACAGGTCCTTCGCGAGGGTGCTTTCAATGTGCCGTGCCACCTAGTGTGTGGAGCGCACTGGATTTTCCCAGTTAACTCCGGGATCCCAAAGGTGGCCATCAATGAAAGATGTGATGTGGAACGCTCTGGAATTCTTGTTGTTTGCCGCACGAACGATCCACGGGAACTTCTTGGTGACGTACTACTTGCACCGTGCCACAAAAAGCGTGCCGTCACTCTTCAGCCACCTCAACAACATGCGGTTGTGAATTGCATACTCTTCCACGGTAGCTTTTCAGGCTGCCATGGTCTAAAACGATGAGCCGTCGGGGAAGCCTATCTCAACCCTCCGCTTCTTCAGGGTTGCAGGGTGTGGGATCGGCTTGGTGATGTTTGGGGAGGCAGCCTTTGCCATGGCGTCAGCTGTCCTTGTCTCATCATCGGACCCGACTGGCAGGCCCGTGGTCGAGTGCACACGACCATCTACATGGGACATCCTCAGGGGACCCTTAGCTTCACGGCGTGGGGCACCGTCCACTGTAGTGCTACGTGTATCCTCCTCCTCGTGAGAAGGAGAGCACTACGTCAAGCAAGGCTCGTCTGTCACATCTTCAACGCAGCCGTCGGGTGGGAACCACAAAGAAGTGACGGCTCCACCACCTCTCTAGTGCGTGTTCCCCGCCATCGTGAGACAACATGAGCACCTTGTGTAGAAAACATGGCTCCAAATAACTCGGATGCCCCCATTTGTCTCCCATGCGCGTTGCATAAGGCCTTCGTGAGGGCGTGCAACATCATCAACGATGAGCTGCACCATGATGGCCACCAAGGCAAGAACTCCCCAACACGCGCAACCCTCGATGCAGAAAACTTGTTTTCCAACCTTAGGTTTGAGACCAGCCGAGGGAACCACATGGTTGCCCTCCATGATGGGCGGTACTTTGCGACTCGGGAAACAGCTGGAAATACTAGGCATCAGGTTGTGTCAGCAGCGTTGTTGATGCAGCGTGCGGGCTTCCACGCTTATTGCTTAAGTTTGCTGCCCCCTCAGTCTGTTTCTCTAGAGTCCAAGTCTGGAAGCTCTGAGTTTGTTACTCAGAAACACGGGCGCCGGTGTTAGCGCCAGAATGCAGCTGAAAACTGAAAGTGACTGATTAGGAATGAAGAATGAGCAACAATGGGAGACCCCTCCAAGTTCTAGCTCCCTCCCACTAGTGCAGAACTTGTTACTCAGCTAACCAGCGAATCAGAAAATACTCCTAGACCTGTTTTCTGGCAGGCAGGGTTTTCTCGGTGAGCCCTGCTAGATGCCCGACAGCCCAAAATCCCGGCGTCGTCCGTTTCGCCTGAAAACTGGACCACACCATAACACCTACGCTGCAAACACAATCGTGTGGTCAAAATCAGCTAGAAAAATAGCAGCAAATAGTTAAGGCTGCCCAAACCCAGGCAGTGCCTACGACAGTCAGTGATGCCAAACAGTGCCACACAGCAGGAGACATGGACCCTAGGCACAGCATGATGCTGTAGACGCAATGCCACAACCAGAAACAACGCTGGGTGCATGCAGTCAGCATCTTCAGTGGCAGTGACCGTCGACGGTCCGACCACCGAGGAGGCTTGCCGATGGAGCTGAGCGTGTCCCCTGAGGGAGGAGGCTTCAGAAAACGCTGAGTGTGCCTCAACGTACGTCGGCTCCATCGAGCGACACTCCAGCAGCGTCGAGTCTTGCTATCACTCATCTGCATGCCAATGTACACAAGCCGAGAGGACACAACAGAGTACAATGAGAGATGCACGGAAACCAACACTCCCCCATGACTCACAGGCGTAGTGCAGATGTGCGGGCAGAGACACATTCAACGACCAAACTCCCCCATGCCACGCAGAAATGTAGGCAGGGAAAAATACTCACAGACGCACACCGATCAATCTCACAGCCTCCTTGAACAAGGAGCGCTTTAGTGCCTTGGTCAAGAAGTCAGCCAACTGCCGTGTTGTCTCAACCCACACGATGCTGATGCTGTCGTCATGCAACAACAAACACACCTAGTGATACTCAACATTGATGTGCTTTGTGCATGTGTGATGCATGCCGTTCTTGTCGGCGATGGCCATGGATGCAACATGATGGATGCGACAGACTGACGCAATTCGGACAACAGAAAACACAACCACACACTCTCACACATGCTTGAGCCAAGCGCAACGTATTCAGCCTCACCAGTGCTACGTATAATGCAGTCCTGCTTGCCACTGCGCCATGACACAGCTGTGCCGCCAATCAGAAAGATCGAGCCTGCGTGATTCTTACGGTCCGGAATGCTCGCCCAGTCACTATCGGTGTAGCCTACCGCGACAGCACACGGCTGGTGGCGGAACATGAAACCTCATTGAGGAGTCGAGATGACATAGTGCAGTACTCATATCGTGGCCTCGTAGTGGAGGTGATATGGTTCCTGAGAAAACTGGGCCAGGAGCTTGGCGGCAAGCGCAATGTCTGGGCACATCATCGTCTGAAGGAACATCAGCGACCCGATGACTCGCAGGTACGTGGTCACGTCAACTGGCTCCTACACAACAGCCGGGTCAGGACACTTTGGCTTCACATGGCCATCAGGTGACATGGGTGAAGATGCGCTCGGCACGAGTGGCAGGTCCTCCGCAAAGTGAGTGGACAGAGTCTACACATGGGCGGCCTGGTGGATGTGCAGGACGCCCTCGGAGCGATCATGCTCGAGCTCCATGCCGAGGAAGACATGGCAGATCCAAGATCCTTCATCCGGTAGGCGGCATTCAACAAGTCATTGACACGTTGGATGGCAGCCGTGTCTGGCAACAATGAGAAGGTTCTTGATGTAAACCAGAATAGCAGCAAAAGTCTGGCCTCGCGGACTGACAAACAGTACGGGGTCAGCGGTGCTGTACTGGAACCCACTGCTTCAGGCCATAGAGGGCCTTTTGCAGCCGCCAGACTCTCCGAGTGCCATCGTCAAAGCCTGGGGGTTGCACCATGTAGAGCTCCTCACCCTCCAGTGAGCCATGGAGAAAAGCGTTGCTCAAATTCATCTGATGTAGCTCCCTCCCATGCTGTGAGACCAGACTCAAGAGCGCCCGACTAGTGGAGAACCGGCCAACTAGGGCAAAGATGGGGTTGTAATCGATCCCAGGAATCTCGGCAAACCACTTGGCCGTAAGGCGGGCCTTGTATTTTTCCAAGGACCCGTCGAGCTTCCACTTGCGCCGAAAGACCCACTTGGCGCCGATGGCCTTCCGACTTGGAGGAAGGTTGACGAGGTCGTACACATGATGCTGTCGGATGGCAGCGAGCTCATCTGTGCAGGCAACGTCCCAGTGTACGGCCTTAGGAGAGGCTCATGCCTCACGCAAGGTGGCTGGGTCCTCCGGGCGTGCAATGGAGAGGACTAAGAGAGCGTGTGCATCTTGAGCCCAAGGTGGGATGCCTGCGAGTGCAGCCACGACAGCGTGCCGATGCTCATGATGAAGCATGGCATAATCCAGTGCGGAGCCCGGGTGAAGGTCTGCAATGATGGCTGAGGTGGTCAAGCTGAGGGCCTTGGTGCCAGGATCCCCACTCACGGCCCAAGAGTGGAGGAAACACGTGGAGCCACCGGGGGTCGGGGAGCCACGGAGCGCAGTGTGACGGTCTGCGCGCCCAACGGCGGCCTGGGTCCGAGGCTGCGGCTTGGGCCACATGTGTAGCGTGGCTGGGCAGGCGATGGCATTGAGTCCGATGGGACAATGGAGACGGACGGGGCAGCTGGCTTGGAGGGGCCAGCGGATGCAACCGGGGCTACTGGCCCGGAGGGGCCAGCGGGTGCATCTGGAGCTGCTGGCCTCGAGGGGCCAGTGGACGCGACTGGGGTTGCCGGCTCGGAGGGGCCGGCGGATGCGACTGGGACTGCTGGCCTGAAGAGGCCAGTGGACGCGACAAGTGCTGCTGGCCCAGAGGGGCCATTAGGCGCGACTGGGGCTGTCGGCTCGGAGGGGCCAGTCGACGTGACTAGGGCTGCTGGTTCGGAGTGGCCAGTGGACGCGACTCGGGTTGCCAGCCCGGAGGGACCAGCAGACACGACTGGGGCTATCGGCTCTGAGGGACTCAGAGATGTGTCATACGGAAGCGGCAGGATGGAGGACGGACTCACCACTCCCCCACGCGACGGGACAGACACGGACAACCCGGAACAAATGAGGTTGCGAGGAAATAGGTCCTTGAAGAAGAGGGCATCGCGGGACTCGATGATGCACTGTCGGGAGGGATCCCAGAAGCGTAAGGCCTTGGACTAACAAGAGACACCGAGGAAGGTGCAGGGATGTCTGTGGGGGGCGAGCTTGCCGCGGTGCTGCGGGGTGGGCAGCCACACAATGGCCATACAGCCCCAGACGTGAGCCGGGCGGAGGTCAACACGCTGACCGCACCAATGCTGGTATGGTGTGGACTGGCGGGTAAGAGGACCGTGGGGAATCCGGTTCCAGACCCAGGTCATGTAGGCCATGGCTTCAAAATAGAAGCCATCGGAGAGACTTGACTTGACCCGCATGGTGCGGATGGCGTCCGCCATGGTACGGTTCCACCGTTAGGACATACCGTTCTGGGCGGGTGTGTAGGGCGCAGACGTCTCATGGTGGATCCCGCGGGAGGCGAGAAAGGTCGTGGTCTCACCCATGTCTTCACCTTTGTGATTGAAGAAAAAGCGGCAAAGAGAGCGGCCACACTCATGCTCCGCAAGGACAAGCCAGTCCTTGATGGCTCGGGCGACATCGCTCTTCTGCCGAAGGCAAAAGACCCAACGGTAGCGAGAATAGTCGTCACTGAGGGTGAAGACATGGGGACCATGCTCACCGACGGACTCGGTGGGGAAAGGGCCCATGACATCCGAATGGACGAGGTCAAAAGGGGCGGATGCACGGGAGGAAGACAAAGTGTACGTAGACTACTGCATCTTCCCCTGAGCGCAATCAATGCACTCGGTGGGGCACGGGAGAGGGAAATTCTCGGGGTGAAGGCCCTTGGCCGGCTTGGAGTGGAGCATGCTGTCTACGGTGGCAAAGGCGGTGGTGCAAGAGGCGCATGTGCTCAGGAGAGAGCGTACGGTTGACTAACACATGGCCTGTGGCGGCCGACGGGGAGGAGACAAAACGAGAGGAGAGGCGAGGTACATGCAACAGGTTGCCACGGGCGTTGGCGTATAGTACGACAAGACCAAACAGACGCAACGACACAGTACCAACACCTTGCGAGTGCACAACGTCCATGCTCATGCGGTCAAGGGCAGTGACGGACAAGAGGCTACGCTCGAGACCTGGGACAAAGAGGACATCAGTCAGAAAGACTTCACAGGCAGGATCATGGAAACAAACGACGTTAACACCACGGACAGGCAACACCTGTCTGGAGCCCGTCCAGACACCACAGACATCGCTCACAGGACCAAGCATACTAAAGGCCTCACGAGAGGCCATCATGTGATGCGTGGCCCCAGAGTCGATGATCAAGGTCTTAGTAGGATCCTGGACTGGGTCACTAGATCGCTAACGTTCACATGGCAGCAAGCAAGGGACGCGGACATGGTGGAAGGAGGTGCAAACTGAGACTGCCAATTGTCAAGCCACACAACATCGTCGAGGAAAGGGGTAGAGGAGACCATGGGAGACAAGAAGACAAACGAGGAAATGAGATACAACCGTAGCTCAGTCTGAGTCATGCAAGGCTGGGCGTGAGAGCAGGAGGTGATGCAACTTGCACTTCTCTGGGGAGGAGGGCAAGGCACGTCGAGCTGGAGCGCGATGAAGTGCTCCAGCTGAATCTCATGGGAGGACGGCCCGAGAATGTAGACTGAGTGTGGAGTGATGGCACCAGAGCCTGGGTAGGAGGAGGACAGTGTCGGTGAACGAAACGGAGGCGCCGACGACTAAGGATAGTGCGACTATGGCGCTAGTGTCGGCTGGACTGGCGAAGCGACCGGAGTGGTGGAGCTCTAGACGAGGCCGAGGCATCAGAGCCGGTGACAACTATTACGACAGAGGCGAGATGACACTCCCGCTGGCAATGCATGGTGGCGATGACACACGCCTCATCCGTCGGTAGAGGGCACGTGTACCACCTATACCCGGGCTGGCCACAGTTGTGGTAGACCAAGCCGCCACCGTTGGACCCGGTCGAGGGCTGCTGCTATTGATCCTTACCTTTCTTGTTCCAGTGAGGGGTCTTCCTCCGTTGGGGGGACCCCCAGCCCTCCATTTGTGCAGCAGCTGCAGCAGCTGCAGCAGCACCAGCAGCAGCAGTAGCAGCAGATGCAACAGCCGCAGCCATAGCAGCAACAGCTGCACATCGGCGTTGTCGCCGGCAACCCTGACCCCCTGGCTTCTCTTCAGCAATAGCTCGCTGCCTTGATGCAGCAGCTTGCAGCATTGCAGCCATTGGCCTCCCAGACTGCCACTAGTACACTGCCGCCATTCATTCCTCATGCGCACGCTAGTCACGCTATGTCCGCCGCCATGCACTACCTAGCGCAGCAGCACACTTAGCGCCAGTGGCAGACGGTGTCTTCCGTCCTTGGCCCCACTCTGGGCGCCGGCCGTTGACAGAAGGACTTTGAGACGCCATCCCCGTCCCTTCAGGCCGGCGAACAGTTTCGGAGTCGGGAACTCACCTTCTGAATCTGGGCACAGAGTGAGGGCCTGTGGCCATACTACAGCCACCTGTACGACACTACCCAGGCCGACCAGTGGTATGACGCTAGTCGCGCCGTACGTGCCCTCGTGCCAGTCGCCCCTCTAGCTTCCCGCTTGGCCCTGGAGCCTTTCCTTGGTGACGTCCCCACTGGCGCCACCCCGGACCCTGCGGCCGCGTGGCACATCCTCACTTGACCCCATCGCCTATCCAGCGATATTGAGACCAGCCGTCTACTGCGGGAGTTTACCTCCCTCCACATGGGAGAGACCGAGACTGTCACCGCCTAGTGGCAACGGGCGGAGGACATCCTTTGGCGCCTCGGCACCTCAGCGCCGCCCCCGTTGGCCGCACTCCTTACCATCAAGTGCGGCGCCACCGCCGCATACGCAGACATCTTCATCCACTACCCGCAGGACGTCCTCTCCACCATGGCAGCCCAAGGCACCCTCATGCCTTGGGCGTACGAGCTCTTCCTCTGGATTGAGGAAGCTCGTCTGGAGTCCCACCTTCAGCGCACGGAGGCCCTCGCCTCCCCTGCTGTCGCCTCCATGGCAGTCGCCTTCCTCGTCGCAGCTACTTCCTCCAGCTCTTTGTCGTCAGGGAAGAAGAAGCGTCGGGGCAAGAAGGGCAAGGGTCAGCAGTAGCAGCAGCAGTCGTAGACCGGGTCCATCACTGGTGGCTCGGTCTGCCACAACTGTGGCCAGCCTGGGCACGGGTGGTATACGTGCTCCCTACCAACGGACGAGGCGTGCGTCGTCGCCACCATGTGTCGCCAGCGGGAGCGCCGTCTCGCCTCTGCCACCGTAGCTATCGCTGGCTCCGACGCCTCGACATCTTCCAGCAGCTCCACCACTCCGGTCGCCTCGCCAGTCCACCAGACACCAGTGTCGCAGCCGTGCCATCCGTAGCCGTCGGCGCCTCCGTTTCCTTCGTCGGCTTAGTCCTCCTCCTACCCGGGCTCCGGCGCCATCACTCCGCACTCCGTCTACACTTCCGGGCCGTCCTCCCGTGAGCGTCAGCTCGAGTAGTTCATTGCGCTCCAGCTTGGTCTGCCTCGCCCTCCTCCCCAGGGAAGTGCGATTTGCGTCACCTCCTGCTCTCCTACCGAGCCTTGCATGACTAAGGCTGAGCTGCGGTCGTTGCCCGTTTCCTCTTCTGTCTCATCGTGTCCCGTGGCCTCTGTCACCTCCCTCCATGACGACATTGCATGGCTTGACGACTGGCACGCTCGTTTTGCGCCTCCTTCCACCGCGTCCGCATCCCTTGCTTGCTGCCATGTGACTATGAGCGATCTGGCGACCCCTATCCAAGACCCTGCAAAGACTTGGATCATCGACTCCGTGGCCACGCATCACATGACGGCCTCTCATGAGGCCTTTAGTATGCTTGGTCCTGTAGGCGATGTCTCCGGTGTCCGGAAGGACTCTGGACAAGTGTTGCCTGTCCATGGTGTTGGCGTCGTTCGTTTCCGTGGTCCTGCCGGTGGCGTCTTTCTGACCGATGTCCTCTTCGTCCCTGGTCTCGAGCTTAGCCTCCTATCCGTCACTGCCCTTGACCGCATGAGCATGGACGTTGTGCATTCGTGTGGTGTTGGCACTGTGTCGTTGCCTTCGACTGGTCTTGTCATTTTGCACGCCACCGCCCGTGGCAACCTGTGGCATGTTCCTCGCCTCTCCTCTTCTCCCGTCTCCTCCCCGTCGGCCGCCACAGGCCATGTATTTGTCACCAGTACGCTTTCTCCTCAGCACACCCACCTCTTGCCCTGCCGCCTTTGCACCGTCCACTCTGCCGCCATAGACAACATGCTCCGCACTCAGCCGGCCAAGGGCCTTGACCCGGAGACTTTCCCTCTCCCGTGCCCCACTGAGTGCATTGACTGCGCTCAGGGGAAGATGCACCGGTCCACGTACCCCTTGTCTTCCTCCCGTGCATCCGCGCCTCTCGACCTTGTCCATTCGGACGTGATGAGTCCTCTCCCCACCGAGTCCGTCGGCGAGCATGGCCGCTATGTTTTCACCCTTACGGATGACTATTCTCTTTACCGCAGGGTTTTCTGCCTTCGGCAGAAAAGCGACTTTGCCCGCGCCATCCAGGACTGGCTTGTCCTCGCGGAGCGAGCGTGTGGCCGCTCCCTTTCCCGTTTTTGCTCCGATCGCGGTGGCAAGTACATGGGTGAGGCCACAACTTTTCTTGCCTCCCGCGGTATCCACCATGAGACATCTGCACCTTACACTCCCGCCCAGAACGGTGTCTCCGAGCTGTGGAACTGGACCATGGCCGACGCCGTTCGCACCATGCGGGTCGAGTCCGGTCTCTCGGAGGGCTTCTACTTTGAAGCCATGGCCTACATGACCTGGGTCTGGAACCGGATTCCCCACGGTCCCCTACCCCGCCAGTCCACGCCGTACCAGCATTGGTGCGGTCAGCGCGCTGACCTCCGCCCCGCTCGCGTCTCGGGTTGCGTGGCCATTGTGTGGCTACCCGCCCCGCAACAGGGCGGCAAGCTTACCCCCCGCGGACGTCTCTGCACCTTCCTTGGGGTGTCTCGTCAGTCCAAGGCCTGGCGCTTCTAAGATCCCTCCCGGCACTGCATCGTCGAGTCCCGGGATGCCCTCTTCTTCGAGGACCTGTTTCCTCGCAATCTTTTTCACTCCGGCTCGTCCGTGTCTCCCCCGTCGCGTGGGGGAGTGGAGAGTTCGTCCTCCGTCCTACCGCTTCCAGGTGACACATCCGTTGGTCCCTCCAGGCCGGCAGCCCCTGTCGCGTCCGCTGGTCCCTCCGGGCCAGCAGCCCCAGTCGCGTCTGCTGGTCCCTCTGGGCCGGCTGCCCCAGTCGCGTCCGCTGGTCCCACTGGGCTGGCAGCCCCAGTCGCGTCTGCTGGTCCCTCCGGGCCGGCAGCCCCAGTCACGTCCGGTGGTCCCTCTGGGCCGGCAGCCCCAGTCACGTCCGCTGGTCCCTCCGAGCAAGCAGCCCCAGTCGCGTCCGCTGGTCCCTCCGGACCGGCAGCTCCAGTCGCCTCCGCTGGTCCCTCTGGGTCGGCAGCCCCAGTCGCGTCCGCTGGTCCCTCCAGGCCGGCAGCCCCAATCGCGTGCGCTGGTCCCTCTGGGCCGGTAGCCCCAGTCGCATCCGCTGGTCCCTCCAGGCCGACAGTCTCAGTCGTATCCGCTAGTCCCTCCGGGCCGGCAGCCCCAGTCGTGTCCGCTGGTCCCTTCAGGCCGGCAGCCCCAGTCGTGTCCGCTGGTCCCTCCGGGCCGGCAGCCCCTGTCATGTCCGTTGGTCCCTCCAGGACTGCACCCCCGTCCGCCTCCATTGGCCCGGAGAACTCAGTGTCATCGCCTACCCTACCGCGCTACATACGTGGCCCAGGCGGCAGCCTCCGATCGAGGCCGTCGGTGAGCGCGCAAACCATCGCACCGCGCTCCGTGGCGCTTCGACCCCCCAAATCTCCACGTGTCTCCTCCACTCCCTCAATCGTAAGTGGGGACCCTGGCACCAAGGCCCTCGGCCTGACCACCTCGGCCATCATTGCAGACCTGCACCCAGGCTCCGCATTGGGCTACGCCATGCTCCATCACGAGCATCGGCACACTGTCGTGGCCACACTCGCGCGCATTCCACCTGGGGCTCGAGAGGCGCACGCTCTCTCAGTCCGCTCCACAATACCCCCGGAGGACTCAGCCACCTTGCGTAAGGCACGAGCCTCTCCTGAGGCCGCACACTTGGACAATGCATGTGCTGATGAGCTCGTCGCCATCCGACAGCACCATGTGTACGACCTCGTCGACCTTCCCCCAGGTCGGAAGGCCATCGACGCCAAGTGGGTCTTTCGGCGCAAGTGGAAGCTCAACGGGTCCTTGGACAAATACAAGGCCCGCCTTACAGCAAAGGGGTTTGCCCAGGTTCTTGAGGTCGACTACGACTTGATCTTTGCCCCAGTTGGCCGGTTCTCCACCAGCCGGGCGCTCTTCAGTCTGGTCGTCCAGCATGGGTGGGAGCTGCATCAGATGGATGTGAGCAACGCTTTTCTCCATGGTTCACTGGAGGGTGAGGAGCTTTACATGGTGCAGCTACCAGGCTTCGACGATGGCACCGGGAGAGTGTGGCGACTGCGTAAGGCCCTCTATGGCCTGAAGCAGTCGCCTCTGCAGTACGCTCCTTTGTGNTCGACTACGACTTGATCTTTGCCCCAGTTGGCCGGTTCTCCACCAGCCGGGCGCTCTTCAGTCTGGTCGTCCAGCATGGGTGGGAGCTGCATCAGATGGATGTGAGCAACGCTTTTCTCCATGGTTCACTGGAGGGTGAGGAGCTTTACATGGTGCAGCTACCAGGCTTCGACGATGGCACCGGGAGAGTGTGGCGACTGCGTAAGGCCCTCTATGGCCTGAAGCAGTCGCCTCTGCAGTACGCTCCTTTGTGGCGGGCTCCAGCGCAGCACCGCGGACCTTGCATTGTTTGTTAGTCCGCGAGGCCAGACCTTCGCTGCTGTTCTGGTGTACGTCGACGATCTCCTCATTCCGTCGCCAGACACTGCCGCCATCCAACGTGTCAAGGACTTGCTACACGCCGCCTACCAGATGAAGGATCTCGGGTCTACCCGAGTCTTCCTGGGCATGGAGCTCGAACATGATCGCTCCCAGGGCATCCTCCATGTCCATCAGAATGCCTATGTGTAGACTCTGTCCACTCGCTTCGCCGAGGACCTGCCACTCGTGCCAAGCGCATCCTCGCCCATGTCACCTGACGGCCAGGCAAAGCTGAAGAGTCCTGACCCAGCCGTCGTGGGGGAGCCAGTTGACGTGACCACGTACCTGCGAGTCATCGGGTCACTGATGTTCCTGGCAACGACAACGCGCCCAGACATCGCGTTTGGCGTCAACCTCCTAGCTCAGTTTTCTCAGGAGCCATGTCACCTCCACCACGAGGCCGTGATCCGAGTACTGTGTTATGTCGTCTCGACTCCTCGGCGAGGTCTCATGTTCCGCCGTCAGCCGTCTGGTGTCGCAGTGGGCTACACCGAAAGTGACTGGGCCGGCTGTCCGGACGGTAAGAGTCACACAGGCTGGATCTTTCTGATTGGTGGCACAGTTGTGTCCTGGCACAGTGGCAAGCAAGGATGCATTGCACGCAGTACTATTGAGGCTGAGTACGTGGCTCTTGGCTCAGGCGCGTGTGAGAGTGTGTGGTTGCGTTGTCCGTTCTTCGAGTTACGTCAGTCTGTGGCATCCATCACGTTGCATTGTGACAATGAGAGTGCCATGGCCATCGTCGACAATGACGGCGTGCATATCACACGCACAAAGCACATCAACGTTAAGTATCGCTATGTGCGGTCGTTGCTGCGTGACGGCAGCATCAACATTGTGTGGGTTGAGATAGCACAGCAGTTGGCTGGCTTCTTGACCAAGGCACTAAAGCGTGACTCATTCAAGAAGGCTGTCAGTTCGGTCGGCGTGCGTCCGTGAGTGGCTCTCTTTGTCTTTGCCTGCGTCTCTGCTTGCCCTGGGGGAGTCTGGATGTTCACTGTGTCTCTGCCCGCCCATGTGAACTACGCGTGTGAGTCATGGGGGAGTGTTGGTTTTTCGCGCATCTCTCATTGTACTCTGTTGTGTCCTCCCGGCTTGTGTACATCGGCGTGCAGATGAGTGACGGCGAGACTCGACACTGGTGGAGTGTCGCGCGGTGGAGTCGACGCGCGCTGAGGCCCGCGCACCGTTCGCTGAAGCCTCCTCCCTACGGCGTTGTGCTCATCTCCATCGGCAGGCCTCCGCGGTGGTCGAGCCGCCGGCGGTCACTGCCATTGCAGATGTTGTTTCCATGCACTGTGTCATGTCTCTGGTGGTGGCATTGCGTCTGCATCGTCATACTATGCCTAGGATCCGTGTCTCCTGCTGTGTGGCCCTACTTGGCATCACTGACCACCGTAGGCACTGCCTGGGTTCGGGCAGCCATAACTCTTTGCTGCTATTTTTCTAGCTGATTCTGACGTCACGACTGCATTCTCAGCGTCGGTATTATGGTATGGTCCAGTTTTCAGGCAAAACGGACGACGCCTGGATTTTGGGCTGTCGGGCGTCTGGAAGGGCTCACCGAGAAAACCCTGCCTGCCAGAAAATAGGTCTGGCACTATTTTCTGATTGGCTGGTTAGCTGAGTACCAAGTTCTACAGTAGTGGGGGGGAGCTAGAACTTGGAGGGGTCTCCCATTGTTGCTTATTCTTCACTTCTAATCAGTCACTTCCAGTTTTCAGCTGCTTTCTGACGCTAACACTGGCGCGCGCGATTCTGAGTAACAAATCCAGAGCTTCCAGACTTAGTCTCCAGAGTAGCAGACTGAGGGGGAAGCACACTTAAGCAACGAGCGTGGAAGCCGGCACGCTGCATCAAGAACGCTGCTGCCCTAACCTACTGCATAGCGTTTGCTTTTCTTGCTACTGCGGGCTCCTACTGCCGCGGGTTGCTGCGAGCTGCTGCTACTGCCCGGTGCTTCTACATCACGCAGCTGTTGCTGGCTGCTGCTGCCACTGCTCGCTGCCGTTGCCTACGGCTGCCGCTGCTGCATACTGTTGCTGCTGCTTGCAGGTGCCAGTCACTACACCTGGGTGACATTGTAGCGTGCGTCGTTGCCCGCAGGTGTCGGACGCGGCCTGCCGCTCACCTCCTCGCGTCACACATGGAGGTCAGTGCTGCCGTAAAAATTTCGGCAGCATTTCCCCTAGCCCAGTGGTCGTGGGAGAAAATCTGACGCCGCCACCGGACGGGTCAATGCTACCGGAAAAAATCCGACAGCATTTCCCCTGCAATGGCGCGTATGGGGGTCCGCCGACGTTGTCTGGCACCTGTACGCCAGTCTTCTGCTGCTGTTGCTACGCTTTGGCTCTGATACCAAGCTGGAAATACTAGGCAGCAGGTTGGGGCAGTAGTGTTGTTGATGCAGCGTGCAGGCTTCCACGGTCGTTGCTTAAGTCTGTTGCCCCCTCAATGTACTGCTCTACAGTCCAAGTCTGGAAGCTCTGGGTTTGTTACTCATAAACACGCGCGCCACTGTTAGCGCCAGAAAGCAGCTGAAAACTAAAAGTGACTGATTAGGAATGAAGAATCAGCAACAATGGGAGACTCCTCCAAGTTCTATCTCCCCCCAATAGTGCACAACTTGTTACTCAGCTAACCAGCCAATCAGAAAATACTCCTATACGTATTTCTTGGCAGGCAGGGTTTTCTCGGTGAACCCTGCCAGGCGCCCGACAGCCCAAAACCCGGGTGTCGTCCGTTTTGCCTGAAAACTGGACCATACCATAATACCGACGCTGCAAACGCAGTCGTGTGGTGAGATTTAGCTAAAAAAGTAGCAGCAAAGAGTTATGGCTGCCCGAACCTAGGCAGTGCCTACGACAGTCAGTGATGCCAAACAGGGCCACATAGGATGAAACATGGACCCTAGGCATTGCATGATGCTGGAGACGCAATGCCACAATCAGAAACAGCGCTGGGTGCATGCAGACAGCATCTGCAGTGGTAGTGACCACCGGCGGCCTAACCGCTGAGGAGGCCTGCCAATGGAACTAAGCGCGTCGCCTGAGGGAGGAGGCTCCAGCGAACGGTGAGTGGGCCTCAGCGTGCTTCGGCTCCACCGAGCGACACTCAAGTAGCGTCGAGTCTCGCCGTGAGTCATCTGCACGTCGATATACACAAGCTGGGAGGACACAACAGAGTGCAATGAGAGATGCACGTCAGGAACCAATAGAAACCGGCGGAACGTGCAACAAGAGAGGCTGTCAAAATCAGAAAGAAATACGTGCAAAGTCAGGGACGCGTTCTAGGAGAACGAATTTGCGATCTAGTAAACTTCAAGGATCCCTAGATGAACGCAATCAGATAACGCAATCAGCCATGTGGTGTTTAGCGCGTACCTACAAGCAGAATGCTTGCAATATTATGTGTAGTACCACCATGAACAAGGAATCAGAGCCCTAGCCATCCACGTCAATTGCATTCCATATTATGCTCACGTCGGCCGATGATGCAGTTGCAAGTCGTGTCATCATCCATGTTAAAATCCACCTCGAAGCTGTTTAAACTATGAAATACATGTCAAGCGTGCTCATGACGGACACTAACCGGGGGCACAACTCACTATGGACACCGCTCACTTTTCTTTTTCTTTCAACCATGGACACGACTGATATATCGGTTTTGACACTGGGCACCGCCGTTGGTTCGTTTCCAACTACGGGCACCGCTTATTTATCGAACGAAACCATTGGTATCTTACGGCACTATCCTTGTTCTAGTCAAGCATTTGGGGCACTTCAAGAAGTTGATTGATGCCTTCGTGCAGGTACATTCATGGGCCTCCATTATTCATGGTACTCAGCTTTCGACTGTTGGTTTGACATGAACATTATGGTCCAAAAGTGGTGCCGAACCGATGGATGTCCCAATGCACCACACACTCGCTCCTTGTCTGAGTGAAGAGTTTGTCACCTAGTTCACTAGAAATCTTCATGGCTTGTCGAAAGATGATGGTAGCAATCCGGATGCAGTATCCCTCTTACTGTCATGGCACAGTCACTGGAGAGCATCTAGTCATGCTGCTCCCCACCACCTGAGAAAGTCATGGCGGAAGACCCTTCAGCTTCTTCCCCCCATCACGGATGCAACTCAACACAAACCCAAGGCCTTTCAGGAGTAAAGGAGGTTCACTGTGACCCCCTGTGAGGTTCCAAGAAGGTCCCTCCCACATGCTTCCGCCTGCTTCACACTGTGGTTCTACAATCTGAGACTTTTTGAAAACCCAACTTTGCTGCAGGCAAAATGTAGATGATGTGAGATCATGGTGATGATTGTACGCCGCTTAGTGAGCGCTCGTCCAGGAATGACTGAGAAGCCAACACCCAAAAGAGCCCTACAACCAAACTTCTACGGCTCTACTTGTTTCTCCGACGGAGCTTCCGTTGCTTGTGCTTGTTCATCTTCTTCTTCCTCTTCCTCTTCACACTGCTAAGCTCCCAGCCACACCCCTCCGTACCTTCTGGGCAGTACACTCCCAGCCACCTGCTGGTCAATGCTGCAGAGTACACTGAGCCTGGTTGACCCAAGCTAGCTGCCCTCACACTTCTCTGCATTTCGATGGTGCCGTGTGATCCCATGGTCGCAACAACATTGGTTCTACCTCCCCCACCACTCACTACGGTCCCCTTATCCAGGGCACCACCATCAAGAAGAGTTGTACGAATCAGATTCCAGAACTGATCGCCACTGTCATTGCTCCTTCGCTTTGCGGGCTGGCTTGCACAGAGCGAATCAATGCTGCAGTCTGACGAGGTTGGCTTTTCCAAACGTTTTCGAAGGGATGCAGCGATCCAGTCGCCAGGTAGAGCAGCAAAAACACCGTGCTCCGACTCTTTCATTCCAGACTGCAGAGTCTTGGCGCTCCAGAATAGCACGCGCTCGTCCTGCGGCTTCTGCTGTAGCTCTTGCTCGAGCTGCACTCGCCGCTGCAGGAAAACACGATGCAGACTGTCTGAAACAGAGGCGGACGATCCTGAGAGTTTGCCGCCGGACAGCTCGATGGTCACGGGTAGACTGCACTGATAAGTTCCACCGACGTCATTGCCTTGCCACCTGAACAGCGGGGTGGCGCAATCCTTGTAACGAACGCCTAAGTTGCCGGCACGTACCAGGACTCCCGAACAGGCGGCAAAATCAGACGGATCAGATGAAATTGGCTCGCGGCCATGACGGTAAAAGAGGCCAGCCAGAGATCCAGGAGCGGCTCTTGATGGATCGAGGAGGTCACGCGCGCGGGCTGGGTCGATAGAAGGTGGCTTGACATCATGACGGCCAGCACCACTCGAAAATGAGGTCGGTGACGCAGCCCCTTGACAAAGCCGCCGGACAGGCTGATTGGAGTAGAGGCGGCGCAGGAGAGGTATCGCCGTGCAAGACTGCCGTTGGGCCATGGCTCAGGAGCTGGGGAGAGGGAGGGGATCCCCTCAAAGTTCAGGAAAGCGCTGAACAGCTCATCGCTCCTGTCGGGTGCCCAACCGAAGTCACTTGTGCTAACAGCTGAACAAGGCTGACGCGCGAAGGACAACCAGCTAAGTTCGACATCTCCGTTTCTGAGGAGGAACGAGGACAGAATATGTGCGCAGTGTGAAGTTCGATCCGGAGTGTGGACACGGAAATGGGCGGAGTGACTGTATACCCCCAGTTTCGCACAATAGATTCCATCCGCCCCTCCGTCGGAGCGATAAGCCTCATCCGCCCCTCCGTCGGAACGATAAGCCCCATTCGCCCCTCCGTCGGAACGATAAGCCTGATCCGCCCCTCCGTCGGAACGATAAGCCTCATCCGCCCCTCCGCTGGCACGATAAGCCTCATTCGCCCCCACCCTTGAACAATAAGCCCCATATACCCCCTGGGAATTGCCAAGTCGTAATGTGACGGTATATGGTTAATGTTTGTAGCGGAGAGGGGTGTCTTGGTATTATTATTTCAATTTTCCGGTGATTTGCTCCTCATTTCGAAAAACCGGACTGTACGACAGTACTTGACACGAGTGCATGTGTGTCATGTCGACGATGTTCACATTTCGGCACTCGAGAATGTGGGGTTCAACGTGGATCACGTGCTCATTTTATGTGGGTATGTTTATTTTCTACTTGAAATGTGAACGTCACCCGAAACCCGTAAATGCAGTCACCGGAGGTCTGCATGGCCGTATGAAACGCACATGCACTATCCTCGTCACATCGAAACACCCCCTGCGCCATCGTCGTCCGTGAGCTGGCAAGGTTCATGCACAGGCATGGAAACGTGACGCCGAGCCTAA
>SZWC01001449.1:98107-142829 GCA_023375785.1 Penium margaritaceum
AAAAGACAGACACAACGACTGGTCACACGCCTACGTCCGGGAACAGCCGGAGAGTGTAAGAAAACAAACATGTGAATCAGCCTGGCAGGGCTGTCCACCGAGAAAATCCTGAAGACCTCCAAACGTAGTCCGTGGGCTGTGGGAGCCCTCTGGTACACTGGGTAGGCTGCCAGGCTGCCTCCAGCGGGTGGAGCATCACCTCAGGGAACTCTGTCTCCAGCTGGGTCCGCCTCAAGGATCTGCACGAGCATGGACACGGCCGGGTGGTCACAACCAACTGTACAAATGTGTATGACTGACAACATCACAACACCACTGACTGGGCATCAACGCTCAGTCAGCTCGCTGCATCAACACAGGTCAGACGCAAAACGGCAAGAGTTTGGCTAGACAACACGACTCATTGTCAAATGTACTACCATTAATAAACACATGCAGAGACAAATGACAACTGAGCAACAATGAGCCTAAATAGTTGCTGGCCTCCTAAAGTCGCTAGGGACGGCGGTATCTTCGTACCTGCTCAAACTTGCCTAAAACCATAGTTTTGGCCGTAACTCACTGCTCAGGTGTCGGAATCACCCAATGTCTACAGCAGAACGTGCAAAACGATGAGCTCTACGCAACAGACCCATGTAAGATGGGTTTGCATCATCCAGACACGAAGAGCAAGCAAAACAATGACATCGGCCAAAATGGCCTGTCCACCGAGAAAACTCTAGAGCACTTTCAACTGCACTAAGAGCACCCATAAACGTACAAGTATAGTACCGAGACGTCAGCATGTGCTTTCCACAACAAGAAGCACACACAAAGTTGCGGGTCTCCTCATCGCACCGGTGTAGGCTATCGGGTGCGTGGGTCTCGACCACCAAGAAAACTCCAACAACAGCAGACCAGCCAGTCAGGTTGTAGAGATGCATCGTCTGCGTCACACCACTCGTGTTGTAGCTGCTAGATAAGTCCCTGGACAATCCGAGTCCCGTCGGGTCGTCACGATCTCCAATGCAGCCGTCGCTCATTATCAGCTCTGGGTGCACCCGTAGCTGCCACGGCCATGGCTCGTGACGGGTGGAAGCCACATACACCAACACTCCCCCTAGCTGACACATCCGTCAACACCACAATGGCTAAGCAAAGGCAGGACAGGATGGCTGGGGAAACCAATCATGGCGAGCACCGATCAAGCATACTACAGCACAGGGTCTCCTCGTGAAAATGGTGCAACCCACCAAGTGCCTGGGTCTCGACCATGCAAGAAATCAATCACACACCTACATGTCAAACATCATGGAAGAGAGACAGAGAAACAAGGTCTCCTCGTGACCCCGGAAAATGTCTTCGGGTGTCCGGGTCTTGACCGCATCATGCATGGATCATATATAACACATGTAGGCAATGGGTTTCCACGTCCCACTGGTAGAACTCACCAGGTGCGCGGTTCTCAAACAACATAACCTTAACCCTCGCATCGTGTCGCACCCCAAGTAACCTCGGTGTCCTGAAAAAGAGTGTCATGGCAAAGTCCACACACCAACCACCCCCCCAGGACCGTAGAGGCTGACAGCACGGACAAAGCGGATAGCTGGTCCTAACACAATCCCCGAGGAGGGAGCACTGCTCCCCCATGGCCACATACCCCTTCACTACAATAATAAGGGTGATGACGATGTTGGTGAGATGAACTCCCACAGAGCCTCACCCCGGACTTCCGCTATCGCTGGTACTGTCCTCGTTATCGTCATATGTTGATGTGACTAGTGCAGCGCTGAGGGCATCCTCCAAGACAATCGCCTGCTGTATTGCCTCCAATCGCTCTATAGCATATCGCCTCGCGGCCTCTGCAGCGTCGAGGCGTGTGTGGAGCTCGACGAGCTCTGACGTGGCAGCTGACTGGCTGGCTACATCTGCGGCATGTAGGCGGTCAGTTGCGGAATGAACCTGACGGTGGACATCAATTGTGTGCGTGTCGGCACGAGCCAGAGCGTCTTGCAGCCTCGCGGTCTCACCCTGTAGAAAAGTGGAGCTACGCCTGCTCGTTATACAAGTCCACGTCCTGTGCATCAGTCGTCGACTCTAGTGCCACCGGGCCACGAACTACTGGTAGAGCGGTAGCGCAAGAGAATGATTAGCCACGTAAGTTGTGTGGGACCATAGGAACGGCCGCTCCGAAGGCACCTAGTGCTCGTGACACACATGGCTCTCGACCGTCAGCTGCTGGTCAGACGTCGGCATGTGTAGGTAAAACTGCATCCGCGGTGATGTTGTGGTCATTGAAGGTGCGGTCAGTGCCGTGGTGCGTAGCCCATCATCCACCTGCTGCTGGAGGCACGCCTGTCCTCAGCTACATCGAGATGCCTGTGTACATCCTCCACACACTCCTCGACAGCCCATCGTGCTGGAAGATCCACGGTGTAACAGCGGCTGCTGGCCTCCCAGAGCTCGACCATGAGGCACTGCACATGCGCCTCCGCTCGCGCCACCACTGTCTCCTGCTCATGGACCGTGGAGCATAGGTGCTCGGGTACGGAAACTATATCTCGGACGAGAGTAGATGTGTCCTTGGCTGGAACCGCCATGGTATCAGCGACACCGGTCAGGGCACCAAGGTGTCGGAGGTCTACAGCTCGCTCTGCATCCTCCATGCCGTACACGCGGACGTCTGCTCTCACCAAGGGGCTATCTCGTACTCGTGCCGCAGCTACAACAAGAACGACAGTGCACTGGGCCTCTAGGTCTACCTCCGACCTTGCGTTCGACCACTCCACGACGGACGGCTGATCTTCATAGAGGAAGTTTGCCTCGTCCTGGTGGTCCATCACCTGCTCTTGCTGCCCAGCATTATCTGTCTGAACCACATGGCGTCTGCTGGGGGCCGAGTATCAGCATCTCTATTGCCTACTCCTGCTGGTGCTCATGGCACCATGGCATCTGTCTCCACACCGACTAACGCAGGAGCGCGCACACCGTCAGGTGCAGCTCCTGCATAGGTCGTCATCATGTCATCCGCCAGGGTATCAACAAGCACCATCTGCATCCCCGACTCAGACTCAGCGTTGGACCAATCCTCCTCTGACAAAGAGTCTCCTCCACGACAAATGTCTCCCTCTGCCAAACTCTCCGCTAGCTAAGTCTGCTGTGTAGTGTCATTCGCCTCAATCATCGTGCGTTATACAGCAATCACCTCACCAATGCCGAGCTCCGCCGCGGTCGTCAGCAGACAAACCATCCCCTCCACGAGTAACATATTGGCCAGAGCTGTGGAGAAGCGGCAGACCAACCCGTGGACAGGAGACGAGGGGGTCTCGTCACCGGAGACTCCTCCCACAGCTGCGTCTGATGGTGCTGCCTGTGCACTCCGTGTAAGACGAGCAGCTTGCCACCGCGCACGATGAGTGCAAGAATGAGCGGTACGGCGAGGGGTTGAGGGTCCGTCTGTCGGTATGATGCCGACAGCCTCCAAGACAGAGCGGAGGGCGACGAATGTAGACGAGAGATCCGTTATACTAGCATCGTCGGAGGACGGGATGCAGGATCAGGAGGAAGATGAGGATGAAGTGGGAGGCGACACCTGAGACGGGGTGGCAGCTCGCTCGGAAGCCACGTGTTCAAGGTGCTGCTGGACCATGCGCTGTAGGTTCCGGACCTCCATGTGTGGGGCGGCCATATTACCACGCAGAAGCGCTGTGGCATCACTCGGTGACGTATCCACTAAAGGAGGAGGTGGAGAGGATCGTACCGAGGGGGGATGCCACCAAGGACGGCGCTGTCGGCAGTGGCGTCAACCATGCTGCCTAACTCGAAAGTAATAGCACAAAAATCCTGAGGACAAGTGGGACTCATGCTACGCGTGCATTGACCACTGTACCTGTGGCGGCCGCCACGGGTGAGGCTCAGGTACACACCACGGCGATGGTAGCACCCAGGATCACGCTGCGCAGCTCATGTCGAGAGCTGAGCTTAGGTGATAATCTCACACACTCGACCCTGGTGGTGGAAAGCATCGCGTAAAGGGATACGAATGCAGCAAAATTTCTTAGATGGGGTGCGATGTTGTCAGTCAAAGCGACAATCTCAGCCATAGTGTGTTTCTACAATATTGCACTCGGTGACGATGGTGCAACTATCACAATGTGCGACCTCAAGTTGTCTTTGGGGCCCCTCATGCTGCACCGAGCGCCGTCCTCAACAGACGGCTCTGGCCTCAAGCCACCTGCGCCATTGCTACTGCTGCTACGACTCTTGCGGTGGCTGCTGCTACATCGGTTCCCCTCATTAACCGACGGTAGTGGCCTCAAGCCACAGTAAAAAGGAAAAAAAATAAAAAAACAAAAATAGAACTCACCTTTTTTCATGTTCACTGATGATCGGTGCGAGTGGGGTACCCCTTCCTGGGCCTTACTCAATTACCCCACTCGAGGACCCCCATGTCCTCCTTCTCCCTTTTTAGTCGTTTTTTTGGTGTTTGTAATGGTGCCACCTCCTCGGGTGCCCCCTTTGGGGTTTTCTGGGGTGCCCGACTCGAGCCCCCCCCCTTCTCTCCTTTTGTTTTTTGGGTCTCGCTTGACCCTTGCTTCGAGCGAGCCCGTCGAGCGAGCTCGCTCGTTGTGAGCAAGCGGACTCGCGCTGCTTGCTTGCAACGCAAAGATGTGGTGCAGCTTCACGAGGCAAGCAAGCAGCAGCAGTGGCTATTGCTGCTGCGGCTGCTGCGGTTGCCACTACTGCGCGGGCTGCTGCTGTTGTTGCAGCCCGCGTGATCAGCTCCAGCTGCTTGCTATAGCTGCCCGCCGGCGCCGTCGCTTCTCCTGGTGCTGCCGCTGTGCCTACGACACGCTGTTGTTGTTGCAGCTGCTTGTCTCTACTGCTGGTGCTCTTGCTTACTGCCGCCTATTGTTGCTGCCGCTCGTTGTTGTTGCTGCTATTTGTTGCTGCTGCCTGCTGTAGCTGTCACTGCAGCTGATCGTCGCCGCTACTATTGCTACTGCGGTTGCTACTCACCGCCGCTAGTGCAAGTTGCTACTGCTACTGCGTGCTGCCACTGCTCGCTGCCGCCGCTGCCACAAGCTGCTGCTTCTCCTACAAGCTGCTTTTCCTCTTTTTTTTGTGTACACACCGGTAGCCAGACACAACTACTATTGCCACTTGGTGCTGCTGTTGTAGTGGGTGCTGCCCGTAGCCGCTACCGCCGCAGGTGCTTCCCGCCGCTTATTGCTGCTACGACCGTTGTTGCTTGCAGCTGCCGCCGTTGTCTGTGCTACCTCCACTGCTCCACTACAACGTAGTCGTGGTGGGTCCCTCCAACATCTGCTGTTGCTACTATGGGTGGCTGCCGCTACTCCCACTCACTATTGTTGCGTCTCTGCTGCACAGCACAACAAGCTGTGGCTTGTTTGCTCTAATGCCAGGAGAATATTATAGGAAGCTTCCTAGCACGCTTGCCATTGACTAGGCGTCAGCGCTCAGTCAGCTCGTGGCGTCAACACAGGTCGGACGCGAAACGGCAAGAGTTTGGCCAGACAACACAACTCAGTGTCAAATGTACTTCCATTAATAAACACATGCACAGAGAAATGACGACTGAGCAACAATCAGCCTAAACAGTTGTTGGTCGCCTAGAGTCGCTAGGGGCGGCGGTATTCTCGTACTTGCTCAAACTTGCCTAAAACCACAGTTTTGGCCGTAACTCACGGCTCAGGTGTCAGAATCACCCGCTGTGTGCACCAAAGCATGGAGAACAATGAGCTCTACGCAGCGGACCCATGCAAGATGGATTTGCATCATCTGGACATTAATAGCAAGCAAAACAATGAAATCGACCAAAATGGCCTGTCCATTGAGAAAACTCTAGAGCACTCTGAACTACACTAAGCACACCCATAAATGTACGAGTGCAGTACCGAGACGTCAGCGTGTGCTATCCACAACAGGAAGCACACACAAAGTTGCAAGTCTCCTCATCACACCGGTACAGGCTACCGTGTGCGTTGGCCTCGACCACCGAGACAACTCTAGCAACGATAGACCAGCCAGTCAGGCTGTAGAGACGCATCATCTCCGTCACACCAGTGATTTCATAGCTGATGGATAAGTCCCTGGATGATCCGGAGTCCCGTCGGGTCGTCACGATCTCCAATGCGGCCGCTGCTCATTATCAGCTCCGGATGCACTCGTAGCTGCCACGGCTGTGGCTGGTGACGGGTGGAAGCTACACACACCAACACTCCCCCTAGGTGACACATCCGTCAACACCACAATGGCTGAGCAAAGGCAGGATAGGATGAATTCAGAAACCAATCATGGCGAGCACCGATCAAGCATACTACAGCACAGGGTCTCCTCGTGATAATGGTGCATCCCACCAAGTGCCCGGGTCTCGACCATGCAAGAAATCAATCACACATCTACATGTCAAACATCATGGAAGAGATAAAGAGAAACAAGGTCTCCTCGTGACCCCGGAAAATGTCTTCGTGTGTCCGGGTCTCGACCGCATCATGCATGGATCATACATAACACATGTAGGCAATGGGTCTCCACGTCACACTGGTAGAACTCACCAGGTGCGGAGGTCTCGAGCAGCATAACCTCAACCCTAGCATCGTGTCGCACCCCAAGTAACCTCGCTGTCCTCAAAAAGAGTGTCAGGCCGAAGTCCACACACCAACAGTTTTTCCACGTCCTTGATAGGCAAGGATGTCCTTGATGGCGTCCTGTGTGTCCTTGTTCACTTGAACAGGAGGAGGGGGAGGTAGATCCATTCCAGGGAAGTTCTCTCTAGGGTCCCAGTAGTGCTCAAGTCTGTTAATATGCAACACCGGATGACCTTGCATAGTGTCGGGTAGTTTGAGTTGCGCAACCACATAGGTTTGCATGCACTCCACTCAATTGGTGCCAACCGTCGGGGTTTGAGCTTTGAACATTCCACGAAGTTTGGTATTTGCCAAACTGAGGAGAACTTTGTCGCGAGCAGTGAACACATCTTTGTTGCGATGTCAGTCAGTTGCTCCCTTCATTGCCGCTTGTGTCTTCGTGATTGTCTGTCCTGTTTCGTCCTGAATGGTAGAGAAGTCACGGCGTTGGATGTCGACCACGGGAATGTTGCTTTGGCTCTAAAGTCCTGCTGGTGTGGCATGAAGTTTGCCATACAATACCTCAAACAGATTTAACCTGTTGCGGTTGATGTCGCGAATTGTATGCAATTTTGGCGGTTGGAAGTTTTGCTACCAAATCCGTTCCGTGTGGTTCACATAATTTTTGGAGAAGTTCTTCAAACGTCGTGTTGGTGTGCTCGGTTTGGCAGTTGATGATTGTGGTCCTCCTCAGAATAAAGTGAGACATTTTGGAAACCTGTCGACAACCACAAATATGGGTCATGTTCCTCTGGTGTGACCAGTTATCCGGCGGCAAAGTCCATGGAGATGTCATTCCACGGTTCCGTTGGAAAAGGGAGTGGTTGCAGAAGTGTGGGTGGTCACGTGCAATGGGATTTTTGTCGCTGACATGTGTCGCAGGATTTGCACAAGTTGGCCACGTCGGTTTACTTCTTGTCGCACTAGTGGTACTTCGTCACCTCCTTGTGTGTCTTCTCTTCTCCAAAATGTCCATCCCGACCAGTGCTGTGGCATTCCTCGAGCAACGTGCGGCAGAGTTTGTTGCTTGGGGGAACGACCACCTGGCAAGTGCATCATTGTCGCCAATAGGGTGCGTGGTACCAGAACTTTGCGTTTTTGTATCCGCCATGCTGGTCGTAGCCTCGTCTGAACAACTCTCTGCGATACAAATCTGTAGCTGAAATCTCCCTACCTCAACGATTAATTCTGGTCGGTGGGTGAGTGCATCTGCTAGGTTGATTTTACCCAGACGGTACTCAATATCGTTGTTGAACCCAGATTCGAGGAACTCGCTCAATCAGGTTTGACGTCAATAGAGGTTTGGCTGTGTCTTTAGATAATTTGAACACATGATGGTTGTTGGATACAATGCATCGGCGGCATTCAAGATAGAACCGCCATGTCGAAAATACGTATATGACCGCCAGCATATCCTTCTCGTGAACGGCATAGTTGATTTCTAGTCCATGAAACTTTTGTGGCATATATGCGGCTGGTTTCTTTCTGTTGCCATGATCGTATATGAGAACCGTGCTGATGGCTTGATCATAGGTGTTCGTAGACATGACGTAATTGATCGTTGGATCGGCTAATCGTGGGGCTGGTGTCAAGGTCATAGCATTTCACAAAGCGTTGAATGCTTCTTGTTTACTGTCTCCTCACCGCCACTCGTTTGCTTTTTGAGTGGGATCAAAGAAAGGTGCTGACACTTCAGCGTAATCCCATACAAAATGCTGGTAGTAATTACCTAAGCCGAGGAAAACCTTGAACGTCTCGGATGTTGGTTGGTCTCTGCCAATCATCGACTGCTGCCACTTCTTTCAGATCCATGGTGATTCGTCAGCCATTCATGACGTGACTCAAATGTTTCACTTCCAGAGTTTTTTAAAAAGATATTTCTTTGTAAAACTTTGAGAATTTTAAAACATGTCAATTGTGCTCCTCCGGGGTGCGGCTTTACACCAAGATGTTGTCGAGCTATACGATGACAAATCTGTCGAGATGCGGGCGGAAAATGTTGATCATTGCCACCACAAATGTTGCTCGGGCATTCATGAATGCAAACGGCAGAACACTGAAATCGAAATGCCCGTAGCGTGTTCGGAATGCCGTCCTCTCAATGTCGACATATGCCACACGTATCTGGTGATGACCGGAGCGTAGATTGATTTTGGTGAGAATTTGAGCTCCTTGTTGCTGGTCAGAAGTTTCGTCTGCACGGAGAAGAGGGTAGCGGTTCCTGATGGTAGCGTCATTTAACGCCTGATATTCCACGCCCATCAATTTCTATGGTTTTATTTCTTACAAGAAGTACTTTTGCGGCATGCAGTGATGTGGAAAGACGGATGAACCCGTCACCAAGCACCTCGTGGAGCTGCTCTTTTTGCTTGTTCAACTCATGGTTGCTCATCTGATAGGCCACTCGAACTTTAGGTCTGTTGCCCGGTTTTACTTTGATGCGATGGCCGATGTCGTTTTGAGGTGGTAGGGTTTTTGGGAGTTTGTGGAGGGAGACACCCTCAAACTCTCGGATGAGAGGTACAAAATTCTTGGGAACAATTGCGAAATTTGTTGACGCCGATGAGGCCGATGAAGCTGATGAGTCTGTTGAGTCAGTTGTTGCCACTTTTGCTTCATCCATTGGCTCGAGATGTACGATCCACACATGTTCCCCTCGTCGGACGTAGAACTTGGTCACGTTGAGTGGCATCGGGTGTAGTGGTTGTCGCTCATTGGTCACTATAGCTTCCTTTGTTGCTTCCGCTTTTGTCTTCCGCCCCATGCGCGGTAGCTATCGCTTGGCACCGTTGATTTCCACATAGGCGTCGACACTGTTCCAATCAATTTGTCAATTGTGCTCGTACAATGAATCTCATTCGACAATGATTTTTTGGTCATTCATTGGACATGACCTTCAGACGGTAACATCAAGCAAGTGTCCCACTTGTAGTTGGAGTGGTTATCGGAGTCTCCGTATCCATAACTTCCCATCCATAACTTTTACTTCAAGAACCCCTTGTTTTGTTTACAAACCCAGCTTTCGAACCATGTCGTTGCTTACAAAAATGTGAGGTGCCCCTCCATCCAATAGTGTTGGTACCGTTTTGTGACTCTTCCAATCTCGGGGTTGCACTTTTAGTAGTATCGCCAGTAAGTCGTCCCCGTACCTCTTGTCAAAGCTTGCGACTACAAACTTCCTTTGCAGCGTCACGAGCCATTTAGATGGGCGATTGTTCAGCGCAGATCGCTTCTCTCGCACAAGAGTCACAACTTTCACTCCTGCCTTTCGCCGTTTCTTAACTCTTTGTTTCTTTTACTTCCCCCTTTTTTGCCTATTGCTTGCTTCGGCAGTTGCGAGTGATATCTCCAACATTTCCACAGTTTTAGTAGATGCATGTGTCGCTCTGTTCAATGGATTCCACTTCTATGAGAGTAGAGGAGTCCCCTGAAAGAAAATTTTTGTTTCCACCATAACTGTGGTTCGGAGGTCGCCAGCCGTGGAATTCTTGGATCCAAGCAATGTAATCGGTGTTGCTTGTTCTTTCTATTGTTGTGATCATCCAAGGTAAGTCATTTTGGATGCAGAAGATGGTGATCACTCGCCGGATGTCCCGTTTGAGACCATTTTTTAGTGAAGAGAGAGCTTGTAAGGGGCGATGTCTCCACCATTGATGATCTTGCAGAATCTCCGTGTACACCCTACCACGCTGGACTGCTAGCAGAGATGCTAAAGCTTGTACCGTGTGTTAGAATTTACATTTAGGTGTCCAAAACGTGCAACCATTGGGTGCAGGAATTCAAAAGGTGGGTTGATGGCTTCAATGAGTCTAGTCGTTGTAGGTTGATCTACTCTAAGGGATCTGCAGTCAGCGACATGAGACGGGCGTCGTTGGCCATTGACGAGGCCACGCCAATCTCCTACGACCATTGGATGGCCTTTAGTCCAGAAAAACACCTTGATGCCGTGCCAAGCAAAAGCGTGGCCACGAGGTCAATTTTGTTTTGATCGTTGTTGATCCTAGTAGCGGTGAAGTACACCTCCAAGCTTGTCAGCCACATCCGAATCGTTGGTCCCTTAGAGTTTCCAAGATCAAATGGTTCAGGCGGAGCCAAACGAATCTTGGGTTCGTTCAAGAGTTCAGTTGTTCTCTGGACGAGCACCACCTCCCATGCACTTGCATTGCAAAGAACCTCCATCTTGACATTGATTTGTTGTAGCAGATGGCTGTTGATCCCCTCGAGTGCGGAGATACGGTTTTGTAGTTCTTGGTTCATCCACGCCTGTCATTTGGTGCCACCTGTAGTTCCCGCTACAGATCTTGAGGCTATTGATAGGGTTGGCCGATTTATTGCCGTTAGATCCGTGACTGGATTGGTCAGTGGAGCCATCAGGCTAGAGCTCAGCTGCCGCTTAGCCTGCCACACCAGTGTTCGTTGTTGCTTCCAGGTTCACGTGCATAGGCACGTTTTGCTTCTCCATCTCCAAAGTTATTACCAAATTCTCACTTCTAGTCGTTGGATGGGCTTGCTCACTTCACGTCGTACTCGTGAAGTCAGCAAATTATTGACGTGCGAGATGCACGGATGACTTGTGCGAGGTTGTCCTCTGGATGGGTAAAGTGGTATGCTGCCTCTCTGGCACCGCTACGCTCCGATACTAAGTGTTATGCCAAAACGGAGCATAGATGGTGAACATATGTAAGTTGTGAGGCAAAACATGGTTTGAGAATTGGGGACGCTTGAGCCATTCATAATTAGCTATAAGTGTACTTCGATGACAATTTTCAAAACGGTCAAACACATACATAGAAGTGTCGAGTTACAAATGAAACATAGTCGGGTCGTTGAGTCGCTTGTTGAGCAACGCGTGTGGAGTCTCATCGTGAGTGGTCGGATCGAGAAGGTTCGCCAAGGAATCAGGGGGCTTCAAAGATTGACATCAAAGATGCGAGATGCATCTACATGAATCTTGATGTTTCTTGATGCATTGAGAAGTCGACCCAAAAACTGTGACAGTTCTATGAATGATTGTCGAAGTTGGTCAATGTTGTCAGAAAGTGTGAGAAGGATCGTCGGAGGGCAAGAGCAGTTGGCCAAATTGGCCTCGACCGTTGGAGTGAAAATCAAGGTCAAGCTATGCGGTGGGTTATGTATGTTATGATACACACTTGGAAAAATTAGGGACTCCTGTACGTGTGGTACGTAACACCATGATTGTAAGGACAAAAATGCGCGCGTCCGAAAACTAGGACTGGTGTACGTCGGGGACGAGAAACATTCCATCACTTTTAGCCATGACCCCCAACCCGTTGCCAGACGCTAGTCACTATCGTATAAAACAAGTGCTGATATATTGACCAACATCTCATCGGTTGTCATAGGGTTCCAAACTATCATGCAACACCTTGTAGCCCTCTCACTTCGTATGATACTCCGCCATTTTCCTCTTCTTTGGTGTCTAAGGATGTCTTCAACATTGTACTTACTGCGCTTGCACCTAATCAGTGGTGGTGGTGGATGCACATCTTAGCCAACGAAGTGTTTTTGTGGGTTGTAGAAGAGTTTGAGTTGGCTAACATGGAACACAAGATGGATAAGCCATGTTATCAAGTAGGTGAAATTTGGCAATTTCGACAAGTATCCGCATTTCTTCTATGAGGGGAGGCCAGAACCACTTTGATTTGAAATCTGTGCAATTATCCCCTCATAGTTTGATATTCATCAAGCTAAGTAGGACACAATAAACAAGGTAGAAATCTATGTTATTTTGATGATTCTATGCAGCGTGATTCACCGCCTCTTGAGGCTTTAGGGGCGCCTCGTGAATCTTATCCCAAAATTTGCAAAAGTAACATTCTTACATATCAACTGCTGGCATGTTACTTGAACTTTGCAATCCTGAGAGAGTTGCGGGGAGTTTTTCATAGACTACTTTGTAAGAAGTTTCACTATTGATTTGGATGTCCTTAAATAGTATGAGAACTTAACTATTGAGAACTTGACAATGGGTCCGGTTCAAGTGACGGCTCCTTCACTACCAGCACCAATGACGGCCACAATTATTGGCCAGGGAGGTTTGGAGCGGCTTTCATGGTAGAAAAGTGGCAGGAGGATCTTTAGAGAGCTTCAAGGAAGGTCCCTACCGAGATTATTGGTTGTGCACATGGCAGGGATGGTAATTCTCTTGTGTGACTGTGTGGCTGTCGTTCATCCCGCTAGGTTAGGAGTGTGCTAGGAGGTGAACTTTGACAGAGTGGTTCTTCCAGCTCTACGTGCCAAATGAGGCGTACTTAGGCTTGTTAGAAAGCTGTGCTAGTTTACTTTCTCACTCAAGAGTTGATTCAGTCATCCACGTTCTTTGCAAACCTAACTTTGCTTCTGTAATTTCTGTCTGTGCAACCTGCAACTCCCTCTCACGAACAATTGGTCCTGCCTGAGGGCTGGCGGCTGCCTGGCGGCTCTTGGTGAGCTTGATCACCTCTCTGAGGGCTGTCCCAGTTTCCATCACAGCAAACCGGATCCCCGCACTCGAGGGGATCAACGACCACCTGCTCCAACAACTCAATATAGTGATGGAGGCTCTTTGCAACGCAAGCGCACATGAAAAAGTGCTTATCAAGAGAAATTCCCAACTCTCGAGCAAACCTATGATTCGTCGAGCTCCACCAGAACCATCCTAACTTGCAAACTCAGAAGGGGCGACGATTTGGATGTGGCTGATGAGTTTGGAGGTGTACTTCATCGCTGCTGGGGTCAACGACGATAAAAAAAATTGATCTCGCGGCTGTACTTTTGCATGGTACGACGCTAAGTTGGTAGTCTGACCTAAAGACCATCCAACGGCAGCTAGAGACTGGCAGGGCCTCATTGAAAGCCAACCACGCCCGTCTAAAGTCATCTACCGGAATTGTTCTAGCCTTGGAGTAGATCAACACATAGCGGAAAGACGCGTTGACGCCACCAACCGACTGGAATGACTTCTTGTACCCGATGCATGCAGGCTTTGGACGATTGAACAAGAAGTCCGACGCTCGGTACAAGCTCTAGCATCTATGTTAGCAATCTAATGTGGTGGAGTACGCATAGAAATTCTGCAAAATGATCATTACAGCAAACATTGCCCCTGATGAACTTTGTTTTCACTGCAACAACGACCTCAAGCGAGACATCCGGCGCGAAATCGCTATCTTTGGCATCTAGAACAACTTGTCGCGGATGATTACAGTAGCAAAAAGGATCGATAGCGATGACTACAATGCTCGGATCCAGGAATGCTACCATTGGCAAACTCCTAACACAATCATCGTGGAAATGGAAAAAACCAGTCGACGGACCCCTCGGCCCTGGTGGAAGTGGACATCATCGATCGGAAAGATACGCGAACCTGCTACAACGACGGAAAACTCAGGCACACACTCGCAATTGTCAAAGCAAGTAGCAGGCCAAAAGGGGGGAAGTGGCAAAAAATGAGTCGGAAAACGGTAGAAGGCAGGAGGAAAAGGCACAATTCATCTGTGAGAAGTAATCTGTGCGGAACGATTGACCATTTGAATGGCCTACATTGTCGTAAAGGGTTTATGTGATCGCAAGGTTTGACGAGGGATACAAGGACAATCAACTGTCGATACTCCTAAAAGTTCAGCCTTCAGGATGCAAAAGTCACAGAATGGCACTGGCACTATTGGATGGAGAGGCTTCATACAACTTCATTAACAACGACATGGTTCATAAGCTGTGTCTACAAACCAAACCAGGGGTGACATCTTTGACGAAAGACTACAGATATGGTGACTCGGAGAACCACAATGATTACAAGTGGGAGATCTGCAGGTAGTAACGGTGTGAAAATCTTGTCTAATGAGCGATCACAAAATCATCCTCAGGCGAGATTTCTTGTACTGACGAAATCCTTAGGTTGACTGGAACAGCGGCGACGTCTACGTGGAGATGGACAACGCCAAACGACAAAGACTGTGTATGGGACGGAAGCAGAAAGAAAAAGCAGCAGAAGCCAAAATCAAATAACTTGTGTAGCGGATATCGCTTAACTTGGCCAAGCATTGTAGACGACGACGAGCTCGTGCATGACTCATACATCTCAAGCAAATGGGAGAAGCGGAAGTAGCAGCATCTGACTCATCATCGGCCTCATTAGCCTCATCAACATCAACAAAATTTGCAATGGTACTCAAAGAGTTCGCACCCCTCATCCGGCAGTTTGTAAACGTCTTCCCCGACAAACTCCCAAAAACCTTACCTCCCCAGCAAGACATCGACCGTCGAATCGAAGAAAGCCGAGCAACTGACCTACCGTCCAAGGGGCCTATCAGATGAGCGATCAAGCGCTGACCAAGGTGAAAAAGCAGCTCCACAAAATGCCCGGGCAGGGGTTCATCCGCCCATCCACGTCACCATACGCCGCACCAGTATCATTCGTGAAAAAGAAAATGGACGAGTTGCGGATGTGCGTGGGTTATCGGGCGTTGAATGACGCTACCATCAAGAACTGCTACCCTCTCCCCTCGGGCTGCTAAACATTTCAACCAACTCCGACGGGCCCAAAGTTTTGGGAAATCTGACTCACACAACAGATATCACCAGATACGAGTGGCAAGAGTTGACATTGAGGAGACGGTATTCCGAACTCGCTACGTACACTTTGAGTTCACGGTCATGCCGTTTGGACTCACAAATACTCCAGTGATTTTTATGGCAGCAATGAGCAAAACTTACATCCATACCTTGATGATTTTGTCGTGGTGTACCTCAATGACATCTTGGTGTACACCTGCATATTGGAGAAGCATAATTGACATCTCCAAAAAGTTCTTGAAGTTAAACATATAGAGATTTTTTTGGAAAACTCCTGAAATGCAACTTGGTTGGTGTTCGATCGAGTATCTGGGTCACGTCATCAACGGCGGATGGATCACCATGGATCGGATAAAATTGGCAACAGTCGCTGATTGGTTGATGCTGACCAACCTTTGAGAAATTTGGGTTTTTCTTGGATTGTGCAACTACAACCCGTGATTTGTACGGGACTACGCTTGAGTGTCAGTGCCTCCTTATGACCTCACTTCGAAAGAATACGAGTGGCAATGTAGAGACAGTGAACAAGAAGTATTCACTGCTTTGCATAACGCTCTGACCTCGGTGCCACCCTTACGATTAGCCGATCCAACGGTCGATTATGTCATGGCCACGGATGCATCAGATGAGGTCATTGGCGCGTTCCTTCTGCAAGACCATGGCTATGGAAAACAACCAGTTGCCTACACGTCTAAAAAAATACAAGGGCCGGAACTCAACTACGCAGTACACGAGAAGGAGATGCTCACGGTCGTCCATCCATCCAGGACGTAGCGATGGTATCTCGATTGTTGCCGATGCATCGTTTGCACCGACCATCACGCATTCAAATTCTTGACGATGCAGCCGAATCTCAGTCGACATCAACCCCGATGGATGGAGTTCCTTCAACCCCGGTTTGACTATGAGATCGAGTACTGGCCGGGCAAAATCAATCCGGTGAACGCACTCAGCCGCTAACCAGATTTGATGGTTGACATGGCAATGCTACACCTATAGCACGACCCGTACCTCAAGCGTTTGTTTGCACGAGGCTACGACCAACATGGTGGATTTGATAAAATAAAATTCTGGTTCGATGCACTGAACTGCTGACGGCGCTTCACTCGCTAAGTGGTCATTCCCCCAAACAAAGAAAAATCGCCGTATGGTGCTCGAAGATTGCCACGACACCGGTCCAAGTGGACACTTCGAAGAGGACAAGACGCTCAAGAAGCTAGCAAAAAACTATTCGTGGGTCAAGATGCAATCAGACACGGCCAATTTCTATAAAACATGTGACACATGCTATCGAAAAAAAAATCCGCCGCACGAGGCCACTTGGACTTCTAAACTGCTCCTTGTTCCGATGAAAAAATGAGCAGATATCTCCATGGTTTTTGTCACTAGACTAGTGATCACACTTGAGGAATATGACGCGATCCTTGTGGTCATCAACAAGTTTTCCAAAATTTCCCATTTCATCCCGACAACAACCACCATCGCCGAGGGAACAACACGGCTGTTTCTAAACAATATCGTGAGGCTACACAACGTACCAAGAACCATCGCGAGCGACAGAGACAGTCAATATACTAGCTGTTTTTGGCGCGAACTGATGAATTGCTATGTTAGCAGAATTCAACTTTCAACTGTGTTTCGTCCTCTAACCGTCGGTCAAACCGAGCAGACAAATCAAATGCTCAAACACCTTTTCTTAACACTATGCAAACCTCACGGGACGGATTGGACACCCAAACTCCCAACTGCCAAAATCGCACGGAATTTGGTAGTTTCCACTGCAACAGGAAAAACTCCATTTGATGCATGGCGTGGTGCATGGCAAACTACGCGCCACACGAGCCGGATTTCAAAGTCGCATCAACATCCCGCAGTCAACGTTCAACGCAGAGAATTTACTACTACATGGGAGGAAACACTGCAAACCGTTGCAAGCAGCGATGCAATGAGCAACTGACCGACATCGTAGCGTCGACGTCTTCGCCGTTGGAGACAAATTCCTCCTTAGCTCGGCAAACATCAAGCTCTGTGGATCCGATTGTTCGAAGCTCACACCCCGATGGTTGGGACATCTTGATAATGATTTCATGCAAACCCCTGTGGACGCGCAAATCAAACTCCCCGAAACTATGCAAGTTCATGCGTTGTTCCATGTGAAGAGACTAAAGTACTATCGAGACCGTAGTGAGAACTTCCCTAGCAGAGATGTCCCTCCGCCTCTAGTTCAAATATACGCAGATACAGCGTGAGAAGATGCGTGGAAGCCTCCTGGCGCCACAGTTGCTGACTAGGCATCAGTGCCAGGTCAGACGGTAACGATAGTCACAAGTCCTGCACACAACGGCAAGGGTCTGGCTAGGAGACACAAGGCGAAGTGTCAGAATGCTTCAATAGCATTTGCAGAGAGAAATGACAAATGACAGGTCCATGGCATAAGTACCTGCCCCAGCGCACGGCGGCTGTCGTACGCGACAGTACAAGATCTGTCCTAAAACCGACCCCAAACCACTATTGTGGCCGTAACTCTGCGCACACATGTAAGAATACAACGCCGTCTGAAACTAGACATGCGGGATCACAAGCCGGACGCTACGACTGATAACATGCATGCATCCAGTAACAAACAATGGATACACAATGCAAAAACATGCAAATTGGGCCCACGGCCAGTCCACAGATGAATTCATGCTTGCTGCAAAAAAAACTGCAGGAGGTCCCGGGTAGCGTCCAGAGTTCTGGAACAGTCGTCAGTCAGCTCCAATCTGGTAGTCCACCACCAGATGACGCACCGGTACTGCCAGGGTCTGCACCAGGGATTTGCACGAGTGTGGACACGGCCGTGTGGTCAAAGAAAATTGTACAAGTCGACACGAACGTCACAAGTCACAACACTCCCCCATGACCCGATGGTACGCATGTCCATTCGCGTGCAGCACTAAGACCAATACAACAATGAATGCAACGACATATGTGATACGGACACAAACACACCCTACACTCAACCACTCTCAGGCAAGGGGCGAATCACAACACTCCCCCATGACCCGATGTGTCCGTTCGAGCTCCCTCCACTTCGCGGCCTCCGGCTCTTAATGACACATCGAATGGCCACCAGGAACTTGGCAACCCAAATGACGGAGATCACGTGTCGCTCCACCAGATCACGCAGAAAGTAATGCTCAACTGCAATGTGCTTTGTGTGAGCATGAAAGAAACCAATGTTCTCTGCAATGGCAAGAGCTCTCCGGTTGTCGTAACGAAGCACAATGGCAGGTACTGACTGACCCAGCTCAAGGAACAGGAGCTAGAGCCATACCACCTCAGTAGCCCATGCACCCAAAGCAACATACTCTGCCTCCAACGAGCTATGTGCAATGTAGCCATGCTTCTCGATGCACCAGGACACAGTGGAACCACCGAGCAGGAACACGTAACTGGTACGACTACATCCATCTGCGCACCAGGCCTTGTCCCTGTCAGTGAAGCCGTCAAGGACCATCAAACACTGCCGGCGAAAACAAAGAGTCCAAGGTACGGTGTGGAGACCACGTACCTCACCACTCGCACAACCACGTCAAGAGCTCTAGCGCGTAGAGCCTGCGAGAACTGGACAAGGAGGTTGACGGCAAAGGCAATGTCAGGACGTGTGGTAGTGGCCAGGTACATCAAAGATCCGATGAGACGGAAGTACAAGGTCATTTCCACTATCTTCCCTAGTTGTGTGGGATTTTCCACCTTCAAGGCATCCTTCCCGTCAGGCGTGAGAGGTGTGGAAGCCGTGGGTACTACGCCGAGGAGGTTGCTAGAGTGCTCTCCCACAACACGTTTGTATTGGCCCTGATGCAGTAGTAGAGTTCAATGTCTGCGGTCTCGCACGATCCCCATGCCAAGAAACACCGCTGCAAGACCAAGGTTCTTCATCATGTAGGCAGTCTGGAGGACATCCTTTACCTCCTTCACAGCCTCCAATGAAGGAGACAAGATCAGAAGGTCATCGATGTAGACCAAGATGGTGGTGAAGTGCTCAAGCATCCGTCGGATGAAGAGAGAAGGATCTGTCTTACTCTATACATATCTCGCACGATTCAGGGTGCCCGTGATCTCCTGGTTCCAACACCAAGGAGACTGCTTGAGGCCGTACAATGACTTGCACAAGTGCCAGACCTTGTCACCGTCCTCAAAGCCAGGTGGCTGAGCCACGTAAATCTCCTCATCCAGAGAGCCATGGAGGAACGCATTGTTCACAACCATCTGGTGCAATTCCCAGTCATGTTGAGCCACTACACCAAACAAAGGTCGAGCTAAGGTTATGCGGTCGACAGGGGCAGATGTGTCAGTGTAATTGATGCCCGCAATTTGAGAGTACCCCTTGACGACCAAGCGAGCCTTGTGGCATTCCAGTGAGCCATCTGGCTTCACATTCTTGCAAAAGACCCACTTGACCTGGATAGCCTTCTTCCCATGTGGAAGGTCGACTAGCTCGTAAACTTCGTGCTCTCAGATGGCGTGAAGCTCATCCTCGCAGGCAACACACCAAGCATCGGCATCTTGTGATGAGAGACTGTCCCTCAGTGTGCCCGGGTCAGGCGGCAAAGAGGGAGAGCTCTGCGTGGCAAGAGCGCACGCCTTACTGCTTGGTCTGACGACCACAAGATCGGCTGCTACATCACACGCGATATGAAACACGCAAGTGACGAGGTCGTACCCTACAGGGCACGCTGGATGTACCTCTATGTGCTTAGTGTGGACACTCAGGCCTAGGGCCTCTGTGTCGGGATCACCACTCGCAATGCAGCGAGTGGTGCGCTTGGGTGCGGGACCAGACACTCGTTGAGCTCGGGAGTCCAATGGTCGAAGACAACCGCCAGGCTCACGGGAGTGACCCGGACTCGAGGAGCCCACCTCAGGCTCAGAACGAGGCATGATCCCAACTAGAGAGGGCCAAGGCAAGGGAGTTAGTGATGCCGTGCGAGGAGATGCATGTGTGGGAGACACGAGACTCGTTGTGACAGAAGGAGTAGGCGAGACAGGGCCACGCACAGAGGCAGGAGTGCCGGCAGACACAGGTACGGTCACAGGAGTATAAACACGTTCAGGATCATGGGTACCTGTGGGGTGCGAGAAAACAAGAGTAGAAGCTGATAGTGTAGGAGAGGTCTCTGGGCCAAAAGCGATGATCGTTGGGTCATTAAGAGCCGGAGGCTGTGAAGTGGAGGGAGCTCGAACGGACACATCAGCCTGGTGAGAGGTGCTCGCAGGCGCAGACTCCCCCATCCGTCGAGAAACCTCACATGTAGGAATGTGCGTGACGGATAGCGACGTGATCAAAGTCAGATCTCGGTAGGTGAGGGACTCAAAGAAGAGGGAATCGCGTGGCTGAATAATGCAATGATGAGCAAAGTCCCAAAAGCGCCATGCCTTCGACCGCGGGGAGATGCCTTAAAAGGTACATAAGCGATCCCTCGGTGAGACCTTGGACCCCTGTTGGTCATGGGTATACCACACAGAAGCCAAGGATCCCCAGACGCGAGCAAGGCGCAGGTCGGCACGGTTGCCAAACTAGAGCTCATACGGTGGTCTGGAAGGGGACCGTGCGGGAGGCGGTTCCAGACCCAAGTCATGTAGGTGAATCCTTCAAAAGCAAAGGACTACGGTAGACCGCACTCAGACTGCATAGCGCGAACTCCAACCTCCATGGTGTGGTTCTAGTGCTCAGAAACACTGTTCTGCTGAGGATTAGTAGGAGCAAAAACTATTAAAAAATCCCGTGCTCGGCGTAGAAGCTGTCCATCTTCCCAAGAAACTCGCTACCGCGATCCAAGCGCAAGGTGTGTACCGTGTCGCGGGACTCACGCTCGGCCCCCATTAGCCACATGCAAACCGCGAGATCGGCGTCACTCATCCGGCGTAGGCTGTAGACCTACCACATCCGGGTGAAGTCGTTAGTCAAGTTCAGGTCGTATCGATCCCGATCGGACAAAGACTCGATAGGAAGAGGATCAAGGTGGTCCGAATGGACTAACTGAAGTGGGCAAAGGGCGCAAGAGTGAGAGTCAGGGTAGATGCAACGATGCATCTTACCTTGAGCGGAGAAGAGTCAGTCAGTCTTGGGCGGCGTCTTGAAAGAAGTCGTGTCAAGACCGAGGGCGGGCTATGTCCGAATTAGCTTCCACACAGTGTCGGAGCCTACATGACACAGACGGCGATGAAGCAATCTTTGCTGCTCAGGAGATTGAACGCCAGTGACAAAAGCACGAGCTGAAGGGGGAGGGGGAGCAAGGAGCAGAAGTCTGAGAGACACGATACATGTCATCCACAACAGAGGCACGAAGAACAATGCTATGAGATTCAATGGCAGTCACAGTCGTGGAGTCTATAGTATGCTCCACAAAGAGTCCTATCAGTGTTCAGGCATGGACATAAAGCAAACTGAGCTCAAGGTCAGGCACAAACAGCAACTCGGTAAGATACAAGGGGCCAGAAGGACCATCAAAACACACGACCCCAACACCCTGGACTAGCAAGGACTGACCAGCGCCTATACGAACGGAACAAACACATGTAACAGGGTCGAGAACAGTGAATTCACTAGGACGACAGGTCATTTGATGAGTGGCACCGGAATCGATGATCCAAGTGCCACCGGAATCACGACTGGAGGACGTCACTGTACTGCGAGAAACGGAACACTCGGCCTTGGACTTACGCTGGGTGGCAGATAGGGAGGAACAAAGAAGAGCACAAAGGTGAGACTCATGAATCCAATCAGTATAGTCAGGCCCATCGTCATCAAATGCTGACTGTGCCCCCCCATACGAGTCATCCCGAGCCACAAGAACAGAAGGAGTGACAGGCTGTGAACCACCCGGTTGTGACAACACACTCGTACCTCCCTCAAAGCAAAGCTCCAAGAGGTGTCAGATCTCGGCGATGGTACGGTCACGTGGGTCCGGGTCGCCGCTGCTCATTGGTGGTAAAGCCAGAATGGCTGCGGTCGTGGTCGCCGTGTGCCCAGAGGATGTGCTGCTTGAGAACGTAGTGCATGTACAATTTGAAGTCCGCGAGTAATCTTTGCCCAGTCGAGCGGCTGCTGGAACTTGGTGTAGCGATGAGCACCTCTACAGTTGTAGCAACGATCAGAGTGTCTACTTCTACTACCCGATGATGGCTGCTGCTATGACTTCTGTTGGCCCGAACCGCTCAGCCGTCGCCCCTTCTTCCCCTGTGTTGCTACTACAACACCCTGTGTATGAGTCAGCGTAAGCGGGGTAGAAGGGGAAGAGGAGGAAGTGGCAGAGGATGGAGAAGAAGACTGTAGGAGGGGCGTCGGTGGTGATGCGGCATCTGCTGCACCAAGGGGGGTCTCCTGATGAGCCATTGTTCTCTCATAGGCAAAATTCACCTGGAGGAAAAGTTGGTGTGCCCAGGCAAGAAGCCGTAGTAAGGCCGAAAAAGGCTCGAGCACGGCACCTCATGAAGATATCTGTGTGCTCAAGGCGAACTCCGAGCATGATCGTGCGGAACGCCCACAGCTATGTACCTCATGAGGTCCCAAGGCGCATGTAGATGCACATGGCGCGTTGCTAGTAGTCGGCTATAGGCTCGAAAGGCCCCTAACAAAGGGAGTAAAAGGCACGAATGTGTGCGGCGTAGGTGGCGTGCGTCTCTGCAGCAAGCAGGGATAATGCCAAGTCCTAGCCTCCACATGGATGAGCGCCGGTCCTGGTGCCCGCCTCGCCAAGGAACGAGCGGAAGTCGACGATGCTCTCGCGCGGCATGGCGTAGAGAAGTCCGCGCATCGCCCTAGCCGTCGTTTGCACCTGTCCTCAGTCCGTAGTCTGATACGGACTGTGGTAGTAGGGCCACACGCCCTCTCAAGTGGCCCAAACCTGGAAGAGGATCTCCCAACAGCCAAAACCGTATTCGCTAACGTACCGTGGGGGCGGTGTCTCGAAGTCCTTGGGTTGCAGCTCCATAGGGAGAGCTACCACAGGCTGGGAAGGACGAGAGATGGGAAAGACACCGGGAAGAGGGAAGTCGCTGGGCTGGAGATCAGGCGACAATCGAATCTCTTGGAAGCGAATTGTGTGCGGGGGCCGAGAGCTTGTCTGAAGCTGGCGGAGACACTCCTAAAGCACACGAGTCTTGCGCTCAGGGGAGTCGCCCTCCATGCCAGGCACATCTGGATCCTCATCCCAAGGATCAAGGGGTAGCGAGTCGGCTCCAGCTCCTGTCTCCGATGTTGGAGCTGACTACTTTGTAGAGGGTGCCGCATCGGCCGCTCCCTCAGAGGTCTGTCGTGGTGTCGTGGAATGACCCCGAAGAAGCTTGGTGGAGGACGTCAGTCTGCTCCCACTACAGGCGACACATCTCGTCCTACTGGCTCCGCAGGTCCTCAATAGCCTGCGAATGTGGACTCATGACCCCTGAGAAGGAAGAAGAGGGATCTCGCGCCCTTTTCCCCTTATCACCTGACAGAGTCATGTCACCGCTCATTATGGCCCGAGACGTCCCATAGTGCTAGCATTTCTCGAGATCCCGAGACATGAATAGTGGTCAAATTGTACAAACGCTAGCGTTTCTCAAGGAGTTGAAACATTGGCAGCTTTTGACTCTCCGACCAAAATTTCACCAAGGAAACTGCATACTTGAGTAGGAAGTTGCTAATGTTAGCATGACCTGATGACGTCAGGAAGGAAAGATGCTCACGTCAGCTCCCCTCATTTTTTCTGTGTCAACCCTCGCGGTTGCTGCGCGAGCAGGCGACTGCTTCGCAGCAATCGCGCGGAAGCTGCGCGGTAGTTGAGCAGCAACTTTTGATCAATTGTTGCTGTTGCTGCGTCTTCTGCTGCAACAGCAGCCGCGCGGCTGCGTGCGCAGTCATGGCAGCAGCAGCGTGCAGCTGCTACTGCTGCTGTGTCACAGTAAACTGTATGGACACGGCCACGTGGTCACAGTAAACTCTACAGGTCGTCAAGAACATCACAAATCACAATACGGAGTACGTCATCGAGGACATATTCGGCCATTGACGACAGAATATCTCGTCAAGTGGCACGGCTACAAAGCCGCACTCAACTGCTGCGAACCCAACGATAACCTCGGAGATGTCCATCATTTCATCGACGGCTACTACAGCCATTAGAGGGCCACATCTCTATGCGCGTCGAGATGTCGCGGTTAAAAGGGGGGGGGGGGGGGGAGAGTGTTACGTACTAGACGTACACAAGTCCCTTATCTTATAAGTGGGCATTTCTATTAATACACAAAAGCTCATCGTATCGCGAAAACCGTGATCTTCACTCCGATGACAGAAAGCAAAGTGGCCAACTGCCTCGCCATCAGTGGATATTCCCGAACCTTATGACAGTTTTGACCACTCTCGCGATCCTACGGACAGAAACATCATGACGTGTCGGTGGACTTGTCGACTCACCAGGATGAATGTGGACGTAGAACGATGCATCTGGCATCTTCAGCGTCGATTCTCAAAGATCCTTGACTTCTCCACGGAGATTTTCAAATTGGGCCACTCATGACTCAACACCACTCGTGTCGCGTGACAATCGACCCAATGACCCTAACTATGCTTCGATTGTAACCCTACACTTATATGTACATGTTTGATTATTTCAAAACTTGTCATCAAAGTGCACTTACCGCTAATAATAAATTACTCAAGTTTTCAAAATTATAATTCGCGTTTTTCCATGCAACTTGTACCCGTTCAGCATCTACGCTTTGTTCGGTGGAAGAAGTAGGGCGTTACTCGGGTCATTTGACTGTATTTTTGGTCCCTTAGTCGTAACCGAGGAGAGGGCGTCACTCACCCCCTCGCGGAATGCATAGAAGGGCTTTTTGCCATATGCTATTCTCCCGTGTTACATCCCGAGACAGGCCAATCAAGGTGCGTGGTGACTTGCCTTCCGTTGCCGTTCATGCAGCGAGCAAAGGCGGCAGGCGCCGGGAACGCATGACGCGCACGACCTGCGTTGACGAGGTTTCAATCAGTCTTGTTGAATGAAACGATTCCTCTCTGTTCCAGTCAACTTTCCGACAGCGAAGGGTTTCCCAGCTCTTGCGCTCTCACGCCCTTCCACGCGAGTCGTCAACAAAACGACAACCGTGATAACCGAAAACCAACCTTTGACTCTACATTTCATCGAAGCCAACACATCTGTTCAACAATGTTTTGTGAAATAAGTATAGTTGTGTGAGACGAAAATGTTCAACATTCACAAAACACTAGAAAATTTATATAAGGTAGACGACAGAGAAACACAATAAAAAATGAACTAATTTTCGAAATGTAACGGATATGTGAACCCCAGAATTCACATTAAATCTTCATTATGTTAATATTCAAGATCTAATGTCTTTCTCATGAAGTCAAAATCTATAAGTGTAGAGATGCATAATGTTGTTAATAAAAATGCATTAATGGTAAAATCTGGATATTAGGATAGGTTTATATCTGGATGTTGTTTTTTAATACTAGTTTTAAGAATCGTATTAGTAGGTCAAGATGACATAGGATGTGAACGTCACAAGGAACATTGAGATCACCCTTCTCAAGTGTAGCCTACCGCTTGAGTGTACACTCTTTACATGAAAATGTAGAATGAGGGTGTAAAATTAATTATGATTATCAATGGTTAAATTGACATTGAGCTTTGCATTTACATTATAACTCACGGTTTATTTCATAGAGACGTTTTGCGTATTCTAATGTAAGATGTAAGTGTATAAAATATCTTACATTCAACACTTGACGTGGAATCAGTTTTTTAAAAGAAACCATGTTTTTACACATGGTGGATTCTAAGGTAAAAATTAAAGATTTTTTCGATTCAAAATGAGTAGAAGACAAGCACTTGGGGTGTAGACCTTAACATGAGATTTTTACTCCTTATCAAATGTACAACTAGAAGTCAACCTATGAAGAAGGGTGAAATACACACTAGAATTGATTTAATTATATCCAAAAGTATTTTTCACTACAGAAGCTGGAATTTTCTTGCATTGAAATCCCAATCAAACAACCTTACTCCGATTTATTTGAGTTGTTATTTTGGTCACACCTCAAATGAAATAAGGCTAGTTTTGCAGATAACTCCATTCGCCCCCCTCGTCTATCATACCCCTCCGGACCGCAATGAACAAGTTCCGTCGCCCACAGTGTCGCCGGCCTGACAACGCATCTGGCTTTCCGAGGAGGAGGGATCCGAAGCTTCCACGAGGCGCATGAAACAGCACCCCGCCATCGCACGCCACCCCTTGCGAGAAGCGCAAGGGACCATTTAGTTGTCACCTTACTCCCTAGACCAAACAGCTGTGGGGTCCATACAGCAAGAATGGACGGCCCGTGAGACTTGGCGTCAAGAAGCGAGGTTCGACTGGCCCAGCCCTCCCGTCGATCCCAGCGTCAAACATGCCATTTGTGTTATCGACGGCCCATGCGGCATAAGTAATCATGTAAACTATGTGCGCTGAGCACATAATGTATGTAATTATACAACCAACATCACCCACTCGGATTCGCTGAAGAATGCCTTGCAAGCTAGAGACGAACCCAAAAGCAGCCATTGTAAATGGGGCCATACAAAAAAATTGATCAGGAAATTAATTAAAAAAATATTTCATGTCCTATGACAGTAAGAAATACATTCGACTTCATCATAAAAATGACAGAAAACAAGAATTCTACAAACACACTCCCATGGTAACAATGAGAGGCACCGGGTAAGAAAATTCATAAATCAAGTATAAAAATTAAAAATAGAAAACAATAATTCATTTAAGTAAAATTAAAATTGATGATAACACGTAACATAGTAAAACATCAAAATCCTAATAATGTAAGGCTCATTTCACAAGGAAAATGAAGAAATATTCTCATTATTTAGCACATTATGGTGTAAAAGGAAAACATTATTATAAAAATCACGAATAAATAGTTTCAACAACACATGAAATAAGATCACACGAAATAAATTAACAATTACATGAAGAAAATACTGACTTTCAAAGGAATAAATAATTGAAAAACAGTTCTGAAGTGAAAAATATCCGAATTATAGACCAAATTCAAAAAAGATCATTTTCTCAAGTTCACACACAAGGCTTCCAACTCAAGATATTTATCTACAAAAGGTTTATGTTCAACATGCCTTATTACTCATCAACCTTGAAGCTTTTCATCCCCATGGTTCAAATCACAGTTTCACCACATCATTATGCTAACAAGTTGCTACTTCAAAGACTCACATAACTCACAGCCCTAAGTGTAAAGGGATTTCTATCCTCAAATTCATGACTCATAACGTGGCCATGTAAAAACAATACAAATTTTTATTTACTGAAGTTTCTCAACTAAATTGACCTCCATTGTTAGATTTAGAAAAGTTTAAAAAAATTAAAAAGCTTCTTTTTAGTGTCAAATATGTTTAATGATAGCAAAATTTTGAAACATTCAATCAAAATGTCAAGAAATGGAGGAATCACAATAGTCAAAACCATGATGTTTCGGAATTACTTGGAGTTTTTCTACTAAGACACGTTAGAAAATGTGCAATCACACTACTGGATCAACCTATGCAGTAAAGACATAATGTAGGCCACATTACAATTTATTTTACTACATAAACAGACTCCATGATTAAGGCACTATCAATGATAATTAAATGAATATGCGGAAAACCCCATGTATAATTTCAGACAACAAAAACAATTGTTTATGAGTGTAGTGATACTAGAGGGGGAAACGATAGCTTCAAACTTTAAACAATAAATTCATACATTCCTACCATTCAGAATTGAACATAAATTTCATAAAAGAAAGTGACTAGTATGAACCTAGGTAGTCAATAGTTTTAGAAATGAATACTAAATTTCATAATGTGGTGCATATAATTGCTCATTGTTTATCACTCATTTGATAAACCTCCCCTTAAACTTATTCAACCTTTAACATTTGGTGTTTCCCTTTCATGTAACACCATGGGAGGGGGAAACCATCGTCAACATTCACAAAAAAGGGAATGGAAATTCGTTTGGGATACCACAAAACTTAAAAAAAATAACTTATAATAAAAACGTGAAAATGAAGATTTCAAAACATACACACTAAAAAAGAGGAAATAACTTATGGAGAGATACTCGGATCCCTCCATCCACCCTAAAGCCTTGTAATCCATCAAATGTAATAGGCTAAATTAGATTCATCAATAAAAAATATATCTATATTGTTATATTGAAAACCTAAACTAGGTTTTTTTATGTTATGTGGATTGATACCATTATAGGGATCTCATTTAAAGCAAAAGCGTATGATAAGGGATAATTATTATAAGAAACAAGCATTAAATGTAAGAGATTTCAGAACCTCTCAATAGTAATGATGAAACAGAATCCTTAAAAAGGTTCTTTGTGGAATCACAAGGAAATTAAAAATACATTCTTCATATCTACAAACCACTTCAAAGATTGACATGTGGCGTCTTGTAGTGATCAAGCATTTGTGCATGGAGTAATTTTCATGAAGTATTATAAATCATAAGGCTTCTAAAGAAAACCCGTGGCCAAATGTTTTACAAATCATGGAATGCTACACTTAACTTCTTAACAGTCATGAATAAGATAGTTTTGAAATTGGTAGTATAGGAAATTGTGAAAGCAGTCAAAGCATATGCAACTTAATGCTTCACAAAAATATTTCTTTCCATTTGTAGAATGTGCTTGACAACCTTATCTTGAAAAGTTCTGATTCAGGTTAAGAAATTTAAAAGCTAAGAGATAAAAAAGAAACATTTGCCATATGTGTTTATAGAATTGTCATAGTTTGTAATTTTCAAGATGTTTTAAAAAATGGTGAAAGAGTTTGAAGGTTTTTTTTATCTTTGAAGAATACCTACGTAGTCTCAGTTACCATTAACCTTATTTGGATTTAAACCAAAATCTAAAGTGCCTTAACAAGAGATGAAATGAAAAACTTTAAAAAACATAATAAGAATCATTGCTTCATTATGATCTTGTTTTTTCCATCCACAATCATAAATGGGTTAAAAACAAGTTTCACAATAACATAAAACTTTAGTTGAAAATTTTAACAATGTATTTAAGTTTGAATGAAATTGAAAAGAAATACTACCCTCTTCAGTTTTGAGTGAAAATTATGAAAAAAATATGTAATCGATAATTTTGACAAAAATTCATGTACGGTGTCGCTTTTGTCAAATGCACAAAAAAATGAATACATGATCAATTATTATAATTTTATGCACTCAGGTAATGCTTATGCGGTAAATGCAATCTTGTCTTTCAAAATTGGTAGGATACAACTCATTGTGATGCGCATAAGTGCCACCATTTTCATACTGTTTTGGCCATACCATATTGTAGGCTTTTAAGTGTATACAGACAACATCTTGTGAGACGGGTGATGGCTATCGTCTTAAAGATTTTGAAAAGGAAGGAATCATTAGGAAAGGCTCTGAATGGTATTTCATTTTGTTTCATTTATTTGGTGAATCAACGAACATTGTACTCACAAAACTATCGGTGTTAAAGGATTGAAATACATTTTGGTGAAAAACAAGACATAGTTTTATGCACATTTGGAATAAGTTTTAAACAATACAAAACCCACATGTGAAATGCTTCTATGACATAGGTCTTGCATTTATTGAAATTGTGGTAGGTGGGATGGTGGCTATGAATTACACATTGTGAGCACCTAAATTAATAATGCTGTGTTCAAAGTTTGAAACATATCATTGCATTTGATGAAAATGCATTGATGCTTAAATATACTAATCATTGTCTATATTGAAAATTATTCTACAAAATACATGGGGAAAAATGCGTGCTCTTATTGATTTGATTCATTGTTCATTCTGAGAAAAAATCATGATGAGGAGGTAATATAGAAACATGGATGATTTCCCGAAAATGGGGAAAAGATCAATGTTTTTTTAGATTTCAGGTAGTTTTCATGCTTTTGAATTGTGACTTAGTATCTAGTTTTGTACACAACTCATCTTAAAGACAAAGGGAAATATCGTTTTCCTTGTTTTTTCATGATTATTTTCTTTCCATTAAAAACGTATTTCAAGCTTACTATGTAATCACAATTTTCAAACAAATAGCTTGTTTATCATACAATTTTGGTCTCAGTTATGGTTTTTCTGTTCAATAAAATAAAAGTTCATGATTATGTCCACTTGAAGGAAAACCGATAGAGTAACGTCCATGAGATGAACATTTTATCCACTTACATTAAAAGAATACTTCAAGTTGTAGTACTGGTTTGTTTTTTCATAGAATTAAAATAACTTGGGTTTTACTAAGATTTCACATGGTTAATGAATTTAATGTTCAAGTGCATACATGTAGCTTCAAAACCACGAGATATAGGTGTGCCATTCAAATAGCAGAAGTGGAGGATATGGTTACATTGATGGGCACATACGTTCTTTTGATAAACAATTGTATAATCCTCCTTTTTTTTCCATTTCATGTGAATTTTAGTTTTTTTTATCATACTTTTAAGACATTTTCTCGATTTTTATGTTTAACAAAGAAAACACAATTCATGAATTTGAGATTATTTTAGAACATATAAAGTTGAGTAGATATTGGAGTTATTGTTTATTCAAGTACCAAATGATTTTATGGAAAACCTACCAATTTAAGTTTGAGAGCTATACTTGTGAATACTTGTGAATTTGAGAGCTATACTTGTGATTCTAGTTTGAAATGTGCTATAGCGAGAGGTAAGTTCGGCCCTCCCTCCTTGTTGAAGCAAGGGGTGGTTGCGTACCACCAGTCGCATCAGCGAGGGCTGGTCGACAACCAACAATTTGCTGGCTATCGGCCACCTTGCTACGAGCTGGCTGGACGGGCGGCGGCCGGCCAAGCAACCGGCCGGCCACCAGCCGACCAGCCACTAGCCACTGATCGTTCCCTCAGCCGCAACAGCGGCTGAGAGGCCAGGAGGGCCTCGAGGGCGAGGCCTTGTGGCCTTGTTTCCTCGCTCCCCCTCTCCCTCCTTATAAAACAAGTAAGAGAGAAAGAGGGATAGGGGGAGCGAGGGTGAGGTTGAGAGAGAGCTGGCACAAAATTCCCAGCATGCCTCGCACGTGACAATTTTGTGCCAGAAGGGTAGAACGTAAATCGAAGTTTGTCCTCGACAAATTTTGACATGAAATAAACGAAGTAACTCGTGCGAACACCCAAGTTTGAGGTAAAAACTCCCAGTTTGGGTCCCTAAACTAGGGGTTTGGTTAAAAACAAAAATGGGCCTTCGTAGACTTGACATCTTCAAGTTTCCTTGTTCAAGGTCGTTAATGACGATGACCCCTGAGCCTTGCGAAAGGGGTAAATCCCTGACGCGCATTTAGAATGCCATATTTGAACTCCGTCGATGACTTCAGAGCAGGAGCTGGAGACACGACACGTTACAGTGGTTGTGAGAGCAAGACGACCCTCGTGACAAAGGGTTTGATGGAAACGGTGGCTACGTCACATATAAAACGCGGCCGGAAGCTAGAAGTAGGAGAAGAGACGCTAGAAGGGACTACGACATCTACAATTCACGGCTTGAAGCACTACAAAGTGCGTTAGAGAGCTTGAAAAAATCTCTACTCGGTGGAGACTCTTCCTTGCAACCTCTCTTCACTTCCAAGGGGCTAGAAGGATTTTTGTGGGACGGGGTGGAGAGTTCCAACCCTCAAAAACCACAAAATCCTCTCCATTGTCAAGGTTCCTTCAAAATACCTTCATCCAAAAATTGGATCAGTGCCCCTTCCCAAGTTTTGGGACTCTCAAAGCCTGAGAGAACCTTAAAAAATAGGATGGTGACACCTGGAAGATTTCTTGTGGCTCGCCAACACCGGTGGCTCAAGGGAGACGTTGCCCAAGAACGCGAGAGGCGTCAAGGATCATGAAGAGAAGACCGAGGAAGATAAGAGGACAAGAGGAAGAGAGTAGGAGAAGAAAGAGTGGAAGGCTGTGTAGGAATTGTTAGAAATCTCCTTAGCACTCTTTGCTCTTGTTTTGTGAGTGGCACTCACATTCATCCTAATTCTATTGTCTTGTAAATTTTTTGTTTTTGTAGGTACTAGTTCTTGCCAATCGCTGTGATTCACGGATTAGGAAGACTAGTTTCATAACCTACAATCTCGTGCTGAAGTGGTGGCCTAGGAACATCAAAAATTAATTTATAATTTCCCCAATGATTGTGAGAGTATGGGGTTTGTGGGAGACGATTTCTCCTTAATGTTATGGGGCTATTCTCACAACGGTCTTCACGTGCTAGTTACACGGGCGATGAGATTGCAAGTGCCGGACCGTCCAAGGCCAACAAGGGCAAGGTGATGACGGCCACCGATGCTTCGGCCTCGACATGGTGTTGCAAGGCGTGACCCAGTTGCAAATGCCACTGCCGATGGCAGCGACGACTTGCCTACCTCGACGACTTTGGGGTCGATCATGAACACGTCCTTCCTCCATAGTGTGGAGAATTTTTGAAAGGGTGTGAAGCTGACTGACGAGCTCAACCGCATGGAGCACGTCCTATGTGTTCACAAGGCTCCACTAAGCTAGTGGGGTTACCTTGCCAAGACACGGCTTGAGGACAAACTCTTCAAGTATGTGGTCAAGGAGTGGACTGAGTAGCAGCCGCACCTCGAGCGGCAGCCCATGCCGTGGGAGGCCTTCTGTGCGATCATGCGCAAGAAGTGCACTCAATGTGAAGAGGCACAGCGCGCCTCCCATAAGATGAAGGAATTCACGCAGGAGTGGAGCTTACTCGAACCCTACTTGAGCGAGTTTGCCGCACTCGAAGAAGAACCCTAATGCTTCACTGAGGGCGATGGGACTCACACCTTCAAGTACCCGAATTGCATGCTACTTGCGTGATGGTCTCGCTAGCAAGAAGCTCAAGGACAAGCCCACCGCCACTGGCCAAGCTTGGACAAGCCCACCGCGTTGCGTGACTACATGAGCAAAGTGCATTTGGCGAATCCAAAGCTCTACTGTGATGCATAGCCAAACCCGCTAGTACTACAAGGCTGTGACATATGCATGGACTCTAAAAGGGCTGGTGGATGAGCTGGACAGTGAGGCACGTCAAAGGAGAAGCACCCTACAAACCCTCCACCCGAGAAGGCATGTGGATACAAGGGCCCAAACAACAAGCGTTTGCACGAGACTAACAAGGTGTAGGGAGCGCCTGAACGCCGCAAAACATCCTTCCACAACTGGCTCTGCCACAACTGCATGTTGTCGGGCCACTTTAGGGCATAATGTCCTTAGGCTACTGCGGGTGGACAAGAGGCCGCGGCGTTAGCTGTAGCAGGAACACCACGTGGGGATGGTGCAACAAGAGGTCGCGGACAAGGCCATGGACAGGGTCACGATCGCGGGAATGGGCCCGGCTGTGGTAACGGACAGGGGCGTGGGATGAGTTTTCCCCACCCCTGTCTGACATCAGTGGGGATATCTCAAGGGTATAACTAGATCATGAGTGTGGGTTCATGTTTTGAGATGAGGATGATAAAGAATTTGAGTTTTTGACGAGTTCCTATTTCTCTTTTATCTTCTCTCCCTTTCTTCAATCGCATTCTAAACTTGCTGATAGACAATGCCCACTAAACCTTGCATCTCCAAACTAGATGCATGATCGTACATGCTTACTGGTGGCGACACCAATCAGTGTGCAAGAGTTTTGTGACATAGTGATTGAAGCAAACGCTCTGAAAGCAATGAGTTCAATCACATTCGTAGCAAGTTTAGTCAACGATTTTGTCCAAATCAAATCCAAAGAATGGAAGGTGCTAGATGAATTCACACATGCCCACATGATGTCGACCCGAGTGGGTGAATCATGAGAGTTGGGACACTTGTCGTACAGATTTCATGTTTATCACAAACTCGGCTTGCCGTCATCGAGTCTGTTCACTCGGAAGAGTGGAGGTAGCATGACGATGCAGTGCAAAGGACACCTAGCTGGAGCTTACGTGAACGTACTTGCTTACATTGGAGGAGACGACTCTTTTGTTAGCCTTGGCTTTACCCGAGAGGTTTGGACAAAAGTACGAGCCATTAAATGGCATGGTTGTTCTCGGTGACAATAGTATAATACCTGTGATCGATACTTGTAAAGCAAAAAATTGCATTAAAGGGAATACACAGAGTGTCTCGTTGAAGGTACTCAACCTTCTTGACCCGTTTGAAGTGGTGTTAGGCGATTTTTGGCTCCATGAGAACAAGGCCCTTATGAGCTTTAAATAAAAGGGTTTGATCCTCTGCAAAGAACAATGTCACTTTACGATGATTTCGAGTACGGCATTATCACCTACCCGACTCCAAGTCCATGCCAGCTTTTCTACGATGCAGGTCAAGAGATGTTTTTGACAAGGTTGTCGATTCTTCTTGGCTTAGCTACAGAAAGTGGAGGACAACGTGAAGGAAGACTCGCCACAAGAGATCAAACATCTATGAGCAGAGTTCTTCGATGTATTCCAAGACCCACTTGCTGGGCTTCAACCAAAAAGACACATGGGCCACACAATTCCGCTACAATCGGAAATGAGACCCTCGTTCAAACCCATGTATCGCCTTAGTCTGGCAAAAAGGCGAGAGGCCAAACGCCAAATGAAAGAGTATCGTGCAAAAGGGTGGATTCAGCCATGTAGCTTACCGTATGGTGCATCGATTGTTTTTGTGAACAAAAGGGATGGTGGTTTACGCATGTGCGTAAACCACCATCCCTTTTGAAGAAACTACGTGTGAAAAAACGATTCCAGTTTTGGTAGATTGAGGACCTTTTTGACCAACTCCAAGGCGCAAAAGTATTTTTGTACTTGGATTTTTCTCAAGGTAACCATCAAATCCGCATCTTGGAAAATGATGTGCCCAAAACCGTGTTTCAAATGCACATGGGACACTATCTATTCTGAGTGTAATGCTTCGGGCTTACAAATGCCTCGGCAACCTTGGAAGGAGAAATGAACCAAACATTCACCAAGTAACTTTGACAGTTTGTGTTGGTTTACCTGGATGACATCCTGGTTTTCTCCAAATCAATGGAAGTGATAATAGAACTTATGCGCGAAGTTCTTGCAATCCTTCCAGAAAAGAAGTTCTATGCAAAAGTGAGCAAGTGCAAGTTTACACAAGATGAGCTCGAATACCTTGGATACATCATCGGCACGGACGGCATCCGTTTTGACCCACGAAAGGTCCAAGCTATTTCGACTGGCCACACCAAGAAAATACTAGGCAGATTTGGTCTTTTGTTTGCCTTGCAAACTACTTTTGACGGTTTTGCAAGGGTATTCAACCCTGGTAGCACTACTAGCCATACTCACGCAAAAAGACGTGTGTTGGGAATGGACACCTGATTGTAAGAACGCACTTCTCGAAGTCAAAGCTCTTCTATCCAATCCGTCCGTTTTAGCTCTTCCGGATCCATCGCAACCCTGGGAGGTTCAATGTGATGTATCAGTAGTAGGACTTTGAGCTGCCCTCATGCATAACGGTCATCTAGTTGCGTATGAGAATCGGAAGCTCATACGGTACATGCCTTGGGATCAAGAACTCCTTGCCGTATGACACGCTTTCAAGATGTGGGGTTACTACCTCGAGGGTGCGGAAGGGAGAATGACGGTTGTGATCAACCATAATCCATAGGTTTTTTTCCAAACGCAACCAAACCTGTCAAGGCGGCAGGCGCGTTAGAGCAAATACCTTACTAAAGTCTTGTTCACATGGGAATATCGGCTAGGATGCATCAATGTGGCCAATCCACTAAGCCAAAAGCATGTGAAAATTAAAGCAACCACTGAAGTCAGTGGGTTTTTTTATGGCCATTGCAACAACAACATTACAACCACCAGATCCCCCTGCATCTTTGCGACAAGCTCAACAAGAGATTATCCGTTTCATTAGTTTTATAAACAAGATCCAAATGGGATACCGTGTGGATTCTTGGTTTCAAGTCTCAAAATGTGGACAAGTACGGCTTGGTGGAGGCCGCAAGAATCTTTTGGCACGGAGAACAAGTTGTTACGCCCAAATCGGGAGACCTTCGAGCAAAGGTTATCTCCCTGTTGCACGACCCGCCGGTCGCAAGTCATGTGGGACCTCAAAATACAAAACAAGCACTCTGGGACCACTATTGATGTCCAAGATGGAGTGTCAATGTTGGTAAGTATTGCATGACATGCGACCCATGTCTTCAGAATAAGGCAAGTAACAAGAAGCCTGCAGAACTCCTCCTACAGCTTCCCATTCGTAGGACTTCATTGAAGTGTGTTAGCATGAACTTCATAACTGGTCTTCTGGACACGGTCCGTGGCCACGATGCAACACTAGTGGGTGTGGATCTTTTGACAGAGATGACACAGTTCATTCCTACAGTGACGTGAATGTAGAGAAGACCGCTTGTCTCTTCTTTGAGGGTGTCGTAATATACCACAACTTGTTGCGCATTATCAGCGATCGAGATCGAAAATTTACTAGAAAGTTTTGGCAAAAGATGCACGAATACTTGAGTAGTGAGTCACAAATGTTGACAACATTTCACCCTTAAACTGACGAACAAATAAAGCACATGAATTGCACTCTACAGAAGATGCTCAGCATGTACGTGGACAATGCCATGCATGATTGGGACAAATTCCTAGTACCGGCAAAGTGTGTGATCAACAATGTGGTGAACGAGTCCACACAGTTCACACCGTTCGTGTTGCACAGTGGTCGGCATCCAATGGTACCCTCTTCATTGGTGTAGAGTGGGAGCATAGAAGGACAAGTTCCTTCCGTTCAAGCCTTTGTCGAGTGCATTGACTCCTTGTTACAAGAGGCAAAGGGTTACCTATAAGAAGCTTGGGAGCGACAAAAGGCATATGCTGACAAAGCTCGTCAAGAGGTCTTGTTTGACATCAGTGATAAAGTGCTGCTTAACACTTAAAATCTTTGGCTGAAGTCAGCAAGGGCAAGAAAACGTCTACTGAAATGGATTGGTTCGTTTCCCATTCGAGCACGCATCAGACCATCAACATTTTGTTTTACTTTGTCGAGTATGAAAATACATGACGTGTTTCATGTGAGCCCCCATACATGGCAGATGGAACCGTTAAGCCACTGTCAACAGTCCTTGTTGTTGACGACCAATACGACGTCCTTTGCCTACTCCAGTACCGAGAGCGTACTCTTTGGTTGTGCGTTCACTGGGAATACCTCGTTCATTGGACCGGTTGTGGACCTTAACATAATTCATGGGAGCCCGGACCTTGGTTGCCCACAGGGGTGGTGACAGAGTACTGAGGCGAGCTTGTAGCTTGCAGAGTTTGACGTGTGGCGGAAGGTACCACATGAATGCAGAAAAAGTGAACAACATTCCCACGGGCATCATTCCTTGACAGCGACTATACGAGGTTGGGGACGCTCAACATGGTTATCATGTGGACACTTCAGCATAAAGGGGGAGGCCATTAGCCGTGGTAACATACAAGCTGCAGTTTAGGTGTAAGTTCCATGCTCGTGTTCATGTCTAGTTGGTGATTGAAGTTATTAATTTTCTTTCACAATGTTGATGACTCATTGAATGAAAATCCTACTTGTTCATGAACGGGGGCGGTTCATATAAGTTGGGAGGAAAATAGTGGGAGGGTGATTTCTGCCCCCCCCTTGTTGAAGGGAGGGGCGGTTACACACCACCCCTTGCGTTAGCAAGGGCTGGCTGGCAGCAAGCACTTTGCTATCCAACGTCCAGCTTGCTTCTGGCCGGCTCAACGGTCGGCAGCCGGCGAAGCGATCTACTGAGAACCGGCCGGCTAGCCGTCAGCCGCTGACCATGGCCCCAGCTTGATCCGCAGTTGAGAGGCCACAAGGGTCTCGAGGGCAAGGCCTCGTGGCCTTGTGCCCTTGCCTCCCCTTGCCCTCTTGGTAGGACAAGCAAGCAAGGACGAGGGATAGGGGAAGCCAGGGTGAGGACGAGACAAGAGTAGCACAAAATCACCAGCGTGCTCTGCATGCAACAATTTTTTGCCAAAACGGCAAAACGTAAATCGAAGCTCGTTCTCGGCGAACTTCGGTATAATATGAATGAAAGAACTTGTGCGAATACACGTGTTCAAGGTAAAAACCCGCGGTTTGGGTCGCAAAGTTGAGGGTTTGGTTAAAAACGAAAATGGGCATCCCCAGACTCAAAATATTCAAGTCTCCTTACTTGGGGCCGTTGATGACGATTGTCCCTCAATCCGGCAAAGGGGGTAAGCCTCTGACGCAGAATGAGAACGCCATTCTGCGAATAGAGACGACAACTTTAGAGCAGGAACTGGAGACACGACACATTATATGTGCATTACATAATTTTTGGTGAATCTTTTTGGCCATGGTGATTCTTGACAATTCACTCTTATTATAGTATGATATGATGGTTGATGTAATTGTTGGGGTTTTTTTAGTATGAAGTAACAAATTCATTCCATGCTTTGATGCACCAAGGGGGTCTTGCTACTGTGCATGATCTCGTTGCCAAGCATGCAAAAAATCTACTTTAACGTGCGGAAGTGGAAAACTGGAATCAAACTTGTCATTTAAAAGATTATAACGTACAAGTATGGTAGAAGAGAACAACTATGTAACACAACGCAACTCAATGATTTGACACAACTTACCCCATCCATGGGCACAACACCTTGGTAGGCTGTCAAGACTATCATAACAAAGGTCTAAGCATAGTCACCATACTTTGAGGTCTATTTGCTTTTAGGTTCACAAGGCAGCCTCCTTTCAACACAGACAACAAGTCTCGGACCTACTAGGTTGTGGAAGGACTTTTAATCGTGCTAGTCATGTTGATATTGTGCTGTAAGGCTTAGTGGGTTGATAAAGGGGGATTCATATAGTATCCTTCTAGACTCAATCAACATTGCTTAGGGAGAGGTGACACTAGACAGTAACTCTTGGCTTTATGCCTAAGCACAACTTGTGGCTTAAAGATGAGCAACATTAAGAGAGGCAGCTATAAAAAGGCTGGTCGCTAGTCTTGACCATAGTGTAGCCACATCTACTAGGTAGTTAAGCCTTCAGGCAGTCATGGACGTCCACCAATTCAGACTAGCAAAAGGTCGCTTGGCTAACATGGGTCTATAAGTGAGAGAGGGATTGTAGAATCTTTGTGTGAGGCGTCTGGCAATGGAAAACTGTTGGTGCAATTAGTAGAGTTCATAGTGTCGTTATTCAAGTTGTGTTGAAGTTGTTGGAGTTTCTTGATTTTCTAAGTCTAGTTTACTATTTAACCGCGATCCCAATAGCAGACCACCTGGTTGACTAGCTCACAAGCTTGTTGACTAGCAGCTCTATGCCCAAAGGAAGCTTGTTTCTAGAAGGTCTTATCTTCCTCATCAAGGAATCTTACTGGTTAAAGGCAAGTAGCTTCCTCCTTAAGGAAACTTACTAAATGCTAGGAACTTGACCGTGGTTTCTACTGTTGAGAAATGCATGATGCAACTAATGTAGGGCAGCCCCCACTTTTGGCTCCACATGTAACTACTGAGTCGTGCATGTAGTTGATGATGCAGTTATTAAGTTGTGCATGTGGTAGTTGATGCAATCGTGATTCATGCATGCACCCTTAATGGATAGCGGTTCTTGCTCTACAATTTGGCTTACATATGCTGATGCAATTGGTTCTAGCAATATAGTCATGTGTTGCACCACCCTCATTGGCCGTTGTGAAGTATGTACTAATGATTGCATGACGATCGTGTTAGGCTAGTAAGTATGCAAGCTAGCAAGTATGCAAAACTCTCTTCATCATGCAAGGCTAGCAAGTATGCAAAACCCTTTTCATCATGCAACACTCAAAGATCTAGGTTTCTTTGAGCACTTGGACGTTGATTTTAGTATTAAATCTGACATACAAGAAAACAATTATAGGGAAACCTTAACTGGGAATTTGCAAGGAAAAATCTAGAACATTTCTTCCAAACCTCCGATTGTTGATCCAACAATGGCATGTCAAAGTTATCACTTAGCACAATTATTGCTCACTCTAATAGGAATAATTTGTGACAGTGTAGTCTTCACTTTGACCAAGTCTTCCGGAATAGGAATAAAAGTAAATGGATTGTTTTTCATCCCAAGGGCATACAACTCCTAAAGACTTCTTATTGGGTTGTTTTGAGTTTGATATCATGATGCTCACATGTTTTTGATTTGTTAATTTGAAATTTGTTCACATCGCATAAAATTATATTGATAATATGAAAAGGTCATTTAGTCAGTTTTTTACTTCTTTCAATTGGATTCATTTTCCGAAATTGACCTTTTCCAATACTTAAAACTAAACCAATGAATCGTTTTGGCATGTTTAAGATTATCTTAGGCAAAAGTTATGTATGGTTTTTCTTTTATGCAATAAATTCCTTGATTGATATCATATGTCTTTCATTACATGATTACCTTAAAACATTTATATAGATATTCATGGTGGGTGCATCCATGTTTTTTTGGTTTTATGAGCTATTGAAGAGGGGAATTTGTTCAAATGTATTCTTCCCCACTCAAAAGATATATCTAGTGAAAACGTTTTGCTCTTATTGTTCTGCTACAATGATGCTTCCTTACTAAATCTAACATTTCTTTTCACGTATTCATATGTTACCTTGTTTAGATAAAAGTATACCCCTGTTCATCACCATTCACTTGTTGTGAAACTTAACACCATAAAGTCTCGAATCATTTTCAATTAGAGTCACAAAACAAATTGTGTCATTTTTTTGTCAAGAACATGAGATTGGAAAGTCAACACAAAATCGTTTCTCTGAAGAGAAAGATCAAATTTTCACAATTTTTTTGAAACGCTTTGTCTTTCAAATTATCATATGAATGCAAGAAGGGCACGGAAGTGGAAGAGAGAAATAGAAATAGAGAGAGAGAGGGAATGGAGACCAACCTGCCTTTTCATCAATGCTTATCAAACAAGCGCGTAGGATATCTTAACCTAATGCTACATGTATCCGTGCAAAGGCTTAAAGGTTGTTAAGGGGAGTCATAAAGAACACAAGGATGAACTTTCTAAGTTGATACTTTTGTCCATGGGTGGTGAGTTGCTCTCGTCTTTTAGAGTGGGAAAAACCATGCATACAATTTGTAGGGTAGATTGTTGTGGGAAGTATTTGTTTCACGTCACAAGAACATTACTCAAAACCTCAACAAGTTTTTGCCTTGAGAGACCACCTAAGAGTGTTTTTCTATGCTTCTTAACTGAGAATAAATTTAAGTTTTCCTTAAGTAAATTTTGGTTTGCAATGAGTCTAAGTTCTTCCTCATAGTTTATGTATGATGCCTCAAGGAAATGCCATTAAAGCATTGGCCTTAGCGGTGCATTTCAATGTCGGAGCCTATAAAATTCTACTTATACGGGGCCTCAAGGCTAATCAACAAAGCATTTTGAAATGATAAGGTGATTGAATTTCAAATGTTAGATTTATCAAGTTTGGCATATGACACAATAATGATGCATACATTAGGTGGATGATGACCCTATGAAAGCACCAAATAACCTACGAATTGGTTTGTAGTGCTAAGTGTTAGTATAGTTTGAATTGATTATTTCACTCAAACCTGTAACGTGTACCACCATGCATGTGTATGAAAATGTTTTTGAGTCAAAGATTCATCGAAATTAGCTTGAGGATTGTGTCGTTTGGACACTTTGTAAACAATTATTTATGAAGAACTATGTCGCATGTGTTGATGTCTTTTAAACTTATTTTTTCTTGAGTTGTTTTTTACCTTGGGATTTGTGTAAAAATGTTTGAACTCTTAAGGAACAGCGACAAATTCAACATTTTCATTAGTTCAAGTCAAAGTAAAGAAGTATGATATCACGACTCAGAAATTTAATCCTCTCCCATTCTCATTGTTGTATTGGATAATGTTTGTAATATTATTTTCTTTTTCATTCACATTTTTTCTAGTGAAATTGTGATAATGTAATGAAGTATAAGAAATTGATGATTAAGTGAATAAGAAAATACAGTTAGAAACTTTGTGGCTGTACTCCTTTGAGTTAGTGACATAACAAAACTTGAATAAGGAATACATGTTTTACTGTGTTGACGTCTATTTGTGTCATCAGAAACACATGGAAACATTCACTCTCACATGGGATGTTCATTATGCTTTTCATTGGTTTACATGAATACTAAGGTGTAAGTTAACCATGTGGAAAGTGGCTTTGTTTTCATTTCTCACGTAAAACACATCATTATGTTCAATGTGTTAGTAAGTAGTTTATTATTGGCTTTTGTGAGAAAGCTATGGTGTTACTTGCCTAAGAAATATAGATAGTCTAATGGATTCTATAGCACTATGGGTGTGAAATCGTTTTCAATGGTTATGAAATTGAGAAGATAGTTTAAATTGAATAAAGTTGTTTTAATGTAAAACTTTGGAATGTTCTAAAAAGAGAAGGAAAAAATAACATACTTCTTTAAGAGCAACCATCTCTTATAATCTTTATGCTGACTTTCCCCAATGGTGAGAATGATGTAAGATTATGATTGGTAAGAAGGCGTGTCAGAAGTTTTGATGGTAGAAAATTTCAAGGGGTAAGTTGAGGAATGAAAAGACAATTTCTTTTGTTGTATTTATGTTGCTCTTGTTGTTTGCTGAAACCTTGAGAATTTTGGTAGTGTGGTACCATAGAATTTGAATGTTAAATTGGGAAACTCCCACTTCATGTAGTTCATGTTAAGAGGAAATAAGAGGCTTCTTTTATTTTATGTACCGAGTATGATACCTTCACTGATGAATCACTTGGGAAGTATATATTACCTTTTGTTGGTTAAGAAATCCCAAGATCTACATGATGTTTTGAAGGAATAGGAAAGAGAAGGTATCATGAGTTTGTCTCCTTCATGTGTTAAACCTCTATGTTAGCTTCTCATTCAAGTATTAAATGTGAAATATAAATAATGTGAATGTTTTAGATTATGTTTTGGTGCCTAAACGGTGTTTTTGACAGATCTATTCTGTTTGAAGACTTTGTGATTTTGACGTTAAGAAAACTCCAATAACTCTGTTATTGGAGTTTACAAACTCAATGACGTTAAGAAAACTCCATTGGTAAAACTGTGTACATGATTTTGTTTATGATTCAAATTTTCAACGTCCCAATGTAATTACATGATACTTCAGATATATGTTTTATATTTTTACTTAAAGGTTTTTTTTCATCTGAGCCAATTCGAAAACTTGTTTGTACTTTTTTGTTTAGAAAGAGGGAAGTTATCAAGAAAAATGTAGAGTTTCATGAGCCAAAACTTGGATGTAATAGGAAGCTTGTTCCCATCCTCTTTTTTAATTTTCTATAAAATTGGTTTTTTACGGTTATAGCCTTAAGTCTTCAAACAGCACACCTCTTGTTCATGGTAAGGTGTTGCTCCTTGATGTGGTTGATGTTCAACTAGTAAAAACTTGGTCGCGTAGAAAATAGTGTCATGGGTGTCCGACATTCGTGACAATTGCCCAAGTGTGGATTTCGTACATCACAACTTAAATACTCCAACTGAAAAACTAGAATGGCGAGACCCAGCACTATATGGGAGCCATGGTAGTTCTATCGTTTGCTTATGCTATCGTGTTAAAGTAGTAAAGTGTTGGTCGAGTGGAAAATAGTGTGATGTTTGTAGGGCATTCATGACAATTGCCCACGTAAGGATTTCGGACATCGCAGCATCTGTTCTTGGCCAAACACGTGGCTAGTTGATGATATTTAGGATTGTTACAATCCCTGCCAGGTCATCATCATCATACGCGTGGCGGCCGGACGCAGTTGCTAGAAAGTGCTGTCCGGCTTCGCCAGTTTTCTGTTCTCTTCTCAATCAAACGTTTCAATATTCCTCTCTCGATCTCCAACCCCTAGTACCTCCTTACTTCAACATGGCATCAGAGCTAGCAATTCCTTCGGCGTGTGGGTCTGTCCTTACCACCTTCTCGCTTCCGCCATCGTCTCCGTCCTTGATCCCGGCTTCCTCATCTCTTTGAATTCCGTGCGTGTCGCGTCCTGCCGTCGGCGATGCCCGACCCGTCTCTCTCGTGGTCGCGCTTGTGGACGGTCCCTCGTTTTTTTTCCAGCGCGTGGCGCCTTTTCATCTGCTCGACGCGCGTGGCGTGTCTCCCTCCCCAACCACGCACGCGGAGCCCGTGGCGTGCAGCTGGTGGCGACGGCGCCCGCGTCGCCGTCGTTTCCACGCAGTGCCTTCGCTGATGCGCGGCGCCCTCCTTGGCACACGACGCCTGTTGGCGCGTGCCCCTCCCCTTTTGGCGCGCTGTTCCTGCTCCCCCCCTTCTCCTCCCCCCTCCCTCACTCCCGTCCCCCTCCCTCACTCCCATCCTCCCCCCTCCCCGCCCCTCGCTCTCGTCCTCCCCCTTCCCCCTCCCTCGCTCTCGTCCCCCCCCCTTCCCCTCCCTCGCTTCTGTCCTCCCCCCTCCCTCGC